>JAQJVL010006884.1:0-26688 GCA_035578905.1 Stictocephala bisonia | reverse complement strand
AATTAATTCAAAGATATATTGTTGATTCGCTTGTAAAATAAATAAATCGAATACCATACTAATATCTTAAATACTATATAATCTACCCATTATTTTATGGAATATTATAAACTTACCTTTTGAATAAAACAAAAGTCAATAAATTTACTACTCATGAAAGTTATAGGTACATGACAATATTTTAAAGAGAAAACAACCTACCTATTTGTGTAAAAATATTAGTTGACAACAATAATTGTATTAATGTTAAAACTGGCCTAGGACCCAATTGTACCTCTATGAAAACAGTGGGTTCAACCCCAACGCCACATTAAAAAATACTTCCGCAGTAAATCATCTGTACTAAATCATTACGTGTATAGTACTGTTGGACATTACATTATTTTCAGTTTATTTCTTTTCTAATGGGCTTTTATTATTTTTTATTTATATGTTTAAACATCTGTAAACAAACAGCTGGGATACTCTTCACAAACCAATTTATATAATAACCAGCCGACAGCCCTTGCTTCTCTACGGGGTGATGTAGGAGAACTTTTTTATATATTTTTTCTCTATAAAGTTACATGTAAAAACCAGTGTTTTGATGGTTTTTACACGTATAGAGAAAGGTATAGGTATAGAGGTATAGAGAAAAAATATATAAAAAAGTATAAATAACTGCGAATCAATATAAATGTCAATCATGCAAAATAAAGAGTATTATTTATTTACAAAACAGCTGTTATTAATATACTAAAATCAACCTAATCTTATCCTTATGAAACAAACTTTAAAAGGTAGTTTATACCCCTAAAAAGTATTTTATAAAGATGAAAGTACTTTAGTTTTCCAATTTAGCCTACAACAAACATTTGTACCAAGTTTAAGCTCTGTAGTACTACGGGAAGTGGGAAAATTAGTGATGAGTGAGTGAGGGCTTCCTCTTTTATAAGTAGAGATACTGTTATTGTACATTGTTTATATATTTTGTAGAAAAGTATAAACCAATTACGATTTTGTATCAAGACTACACTATTTTTAAATTAATGAGTGCATCTCTACTCTGGTATCTTCAATAAACAGTTTTAACAAACAGGATGACAATCCACTCTATTTAAAATAAATCACAACAGTTGAATACACTAAGTTTATTATGACCAAATTCCCTAATGTTTGTAGGGTGAGTACACCAGTGAACGACCACCCCCCAGTGAATTACCGTTTCGTATAAATAACATCATATTAAGCATTTATTGTCACATAGTCTATCACAAACCGTCTTAGAAGTAACTTTGGAGCCTGATTAGAATCCTCTCTATTACTAGTTCAAATAAAAACTGTCAAACGTCTGTTTATAACATAAATTAAATGAAGTTTTCACCCAGTTATCTTCAGCTTCCCCACTATAGCGTATCGTACAAACAAGCTATATTTTTCATTAATCTTTGATTATTCATCTACACTGCAATATATTATATGTAATTGACAGTAAACAGTTTAAGGTCTACAATTATACTTATTTTAATATTGTAATTCTAACCATCGATAAATAATTATACAGTCGGTAATTAACTGGTGCAATGATTTATGTACAATAAATTGTAATTTCAATCTCTGTATAGACATAATACATTGTTTTATATTTAGGAAGTACAGAAGAATATGGGCAAGACATTTAAACTGTTCCCTACACTGTAGCGTCATATCCTGTTTTCCTATGTAAGATTCAAGTGGAATCTTCAACTAATTGAAACCCTATAATGTAAAGTGATTATTATTGAAAAGGTATTTCTAATTACGTTTATAATAAGAGCCAAACTAAATTATTGTATGATTGATAAAAAATGCAGTATGACAAAATTAAACAATAATATTTTTTTTACATATTAAATTGTTCAATAGGCCTTGGAGAAAAACAGGTGGACAATGCACATACCAGAGAGTTCGTGGTATGCCAATATTTCTTGCTGCCCTCGCAACTCCAAACAATGCAGGTTTTGTCCCACTAGAGGCCAAGCCATCTATTCAATTATTCCTTTTGATCATATCCTTGAAGGACTATAAGGTATTAGAACAAAATTTAGGGTGTTAGTTTTGGTAGGAAAGTTCCATGAAATCATTCGAGGTAGACTCGCTCAATTTGAAACTATACATTAGGACTAATTAATTTATTAGTCCTAATGTAAACATTAGGACTAATAATTAATTTTAAACATTTAAAATAAATTTTAAAACATTTGAAACATTAATTGATTTAAAAAGCTGATAGATTAAATAAATTCAAACCTTTACTTGCTTTCAGTATTAAGGATGTGTCAATCTCATTTCACTTTTAACCATCCTCGAACTCTTAAATATATGAAGGAAAAGATAAGAACCATAATATTTGTGCATTTTGTACTTGTATTGTAAAATATTTGTGAATTTTTTGCTTATATTTTATATATATATCAATATGCTTTCTGCACGTTTACTTATACTGTAAAGATAAGAAAGAAACAGAGGTCGCACCCAATAGTTCACTCTATGCATGTCGAGTAGTTATATATACAGTTTGCTATGCGATGGCAGGGCTAGTACCTTGTCAGTCCCTTCTTTTACTACCCAAAAATCCTCTATGATAAATTTAGTAAATATCGCTAGATAAACATAAAGATATAAATTAGTTGTAAACTATTTATAACTACCTTAGCTGCAATAAAAAAGCGACCTGCGTTTCCTTTTTCTTTGTGAGACTCATAAAGAATAAACTCTCATGAAATGTCGTAAGTTTATTTAACTACTTTCAAGGGTTTGTAATCACATTCGTTAAGTTAAAACATGCGTTATATATTCATTGTACACGTAAAAAATCCAGTTTAGTCAGCTGGGACGTACAAATTTAAATAGATCTTTAATTAGCATAATACGTGTTGGTACATATACAGTACAAGTAAACGTCATACAACACATATTTATTACAATATAAGCACAAAATGCACAAATATATTACAATACAAATGCAGAATGCACGAATATTATGGTGATAGATTTCAGAGGGATCTTTTATGAATCCCTCTGGTCTGAGGAAGATGAGCGTGGTTCACCGAAATCGATCACCATAATATTTGTGCATTCTGTAATTGTATTGTAATATATTTGTGCATTTTGTGCTTATATTGTTATAAATTTGTGTTTTGTGACGTTTACTTGTACAGTAAAATTTAACAAAAAAAATATAAAGCATCAACCATTAATTTGTGTTTTGCCCACTGATATTATTTCAAAATGCAATCTAATACACCAAATAAATACTTTACCATTATTTTTTCAAAATCATTTAAAATTGATAATTTTTCGTTTGTGTAAAATATTTGTCCTGTCACTGATTTACGTGTCTTGAATAGTACCCGAATTTATTCTGCGTGTCAAATATTTTATTTTCTTTTGTATGGTGCAGTATATGTTGAATTGGTTTGTAAAATTGTATGAATTGTGTATGTGGTTTTTTTGAGAGAGTAAATGATTATTTAGACTAATTGTGATAAAAAACTAACCAAAGTACAAATAATTCAGAATATTTTAATTTTTTCGTTATTTATTTGATTATTATAATGCTAAATAAAGTCCAACTTAGTTTTTTATCAATTTAATAATACTTATTACGTTAGTAATTAAATCATTAGGTTAGATATTTTATGTTATTTCTATCTTTTTGAATAACCTTATGATACATTTTATAATTTATGCGCATACGTTAAGATTTATTTATTTGTTAGTTTTCAATTAATAACAATTTTATTTTGTGGAGTTCTTGTTTTTATTGTGTGGTTCTTATAATCTAAACAACATTGATGTCACTATAACTGTATGCATAATACCTACTTACTTCATTTTATAACATTATTTTTTATTCATAGCTTTTTATGAAGCGTATTGTCATTTTTCATTTCGAATTAGATTAAAACCACTAACTTTTTATGTTTTTAGTTCAAGTTGACTATATAATTTATCATGAAGAACATTTTTGAACATTTCGATTATAATTAATGTTTAATTGATTGTAAATATAATAATACATAAAGGGCAAACATGTACAAGCTAAATCAATTGAGTCTTTTAAACTCGAAGAAATATTTATAGATCACAATTTAAATAAAAATAAATATAGAAATAAAAACACAATATTCAAATAAAGCGTTAAAACATTTAGCTTGAATATAATTTGTATATTGACTCATAAGTTTGTTTGAAATTCACTACACCATTTAGATATTATTATTCTAAAACTAAACTGAAAGGAGTTTCTCACATCTCAAAATCTCGTGTTGATTAAAAAATAAAAAGCACTGAAAGTCTATTATGTTTTAGAATAACACTCATATAATTGTATCCCCTGATTTTTAGGCATGTTTATTTTATTTATCAACAACAGAGCTACTTTTACAAGAAGCTTCACGATAATGACTTCATTAGTTAATTGCACTTGTAAATATTGGAATAACTTTTCTACTTAGATCACAAAAATATTCTAAGTAGAAGCTTACAACATAACAATCATTCATCACAATAAAAACACGCCTATAATAACTATGTAGCAAAATAATCCTATTATTAGTTTAAATATGTGCTTTCAAAAACTAATTCTTAATAACAATATATCTAAAACTTAACAATTTAAAATAAATAAACTACTGAACCTCGTTAATACTATCTGTGACATTTACTTTCATCAATATATGAACCGACATTCTGTTCTTTGCAACTAAAACTCAATATCGTCCACCTGAGTTTCTTTTAGGACCTATTTTAGTGTTCTACCCCACATATAGAATGTAAAGGTATGGTTGCAGACCTACGCACCTCTTAGTAATCCAATAATACTGGAGATCTGGAGAACGGTCCTGCATTCAAACGGGCTCATTCCAAACCACACGTGGAAGGAGATCGAAGACAATTTGTAATTTACACCTATTTATTAAAATCCTAATATCCAGTTGCGTCCACACTGACATTTTCTGTGTGAATGTGGTTAGATATATTTAGGAACAGTAATATAAATTAATCACTTAATTTGAGGAATATATTCTAATGATGTAATAACCAATAAATTAAAGAATGTGTGTCTCAGAAACATTTTATTAAAATTATTTGACAGAATCATATGATTAAAAATCACAATACTGTATTCGTGGTTGAGAAATTATCAAAGTACGATATATAGTAAAAAAAAATTAAACTTAAAAAATCAAGATCCAAACAATACAACAAATTTAAAAGTACCATAAATACAAGCCTCTTTCTAAAACTTTTCAAAATACAAATTTAGAATCAAGTTTCTCAACTCACAACAATTCATTAAAACTTTTAAGTAACAATTCTCAGAATGAAAATAATAGTGATAACATTTACAACAAATCAAGCATTTAAAAAATAAATGCGTAGACAGCGACAAGTTCTAGATTGGACAAATTAGAAGACCGTTACAAACACTCTTTGAAGAACACATACAAGTTCTTACAAGCTATAACAATTCTCTGAACATTTGCTCTCCACAGATCACATTACACCAGCAAAAAAGAAAACACGAAATTATTAAATTTCATAGAAAAAAGTAAGAAGGTGAATACGTTATATACAGTATTTGGCCTAGAAAGAAAATTCAATGAACTTATTGAACACGCAAATTAACTAAAACAGCCCAATATCTGAATACGAAGTATTCAAAATTTATGTTCAAATTGTTTACTGAAATTACATCTTTTGTCATTTTTTATTTCATATAAACTATTCAATTAGTTAGTTTTTTATACCTGAAAGTAACTAAAAGGTTGAAACGTGTTGTCTTTTTAAATTAAATAAAATATTTTAAAGTGGTGCTCGACCTTATTAATTATTGTGATATTACTATATATTAAATAAATTAATTTTATGACTTGGTCTATAACTCATTCACAAGCCTTGAAATACAGATAACTAGACGATAAATATATATGAAATTAGTTAGCTGATAGCATTTTGGAACTGTTAGAATATTTTAGATACAAATAGGATATTCTAAACAAGCCCTACAAACTATGTCATTAGCAGTAGTGACCATTGGTTGGTTTGAATTTTACTAACGAATCAAGCTTAGAACGATTAAATTAAATCGATATTTAGTATTAAAATTAAAAAAAAATAATAACAACGTGTTATTTATTTTAACAGCCAGGCAACGAAGGGACCCACAGTTTTGCATGGAATCCGAACCACGTATTATTGATCTGATTTTCAGCTAATGAAAATCCTGATACTCAGTTATCTTCCCTACACAACACCCAGACACTGACTAACACCCAACACGGACACACCAGACTTCTCAAATAGTGTCCACGCCGATAGCAAACACTTAACGGACGCCATGTCGTTATGAATAGGACCGAGCATATTTATAGAACCTATCGCCTAAATCTCCACAGCACTTTGTCCCCAAGTAGCTGGGTCACAGCACTGCGCCAGTAGTGCCGACATTTAATATTCACCACCCCGCCCTCCCAAACACTTAGTATGGCAAGGCCGACCCACCCTTAAATACACGTACTGTGGCATTGACCCAACCGCCCAACCATACTCGTATTGTTGCATTGACCCATCCATCCACCCTTCACGTAGTGTGTCACTGACCCCCAGCCTACGCGTACTGTGACGTTGATCCACCCACCTAACCACACTCGTACTGTGGCATTGAAATGTGACGTACTGAATGCTCTGGTACGTGAGTGAGGCACTGAGAGTTGGAAGTGAGACAGAGGCCTACTCTTCCCCCACTGCGATGTTCCGTTTAAAATATATCATGATAACCAGTATGACAGTGGATCGAGTGTTGGCAGTGCAATAGCAAGTCCAGCCCCCTACACCATTAGCAGCGTAACCATTGGTTGGTTTGATTTCCACTAACGAATCAAGCTTAGAACAATAAAATTAATTCATTAGTATTCAAATAACAAGCAATAATAATAATAAAAACACCATAAATAATAAATATTTACTAAACAAATTTTTGCAGCTCATTATAGTTATTTTTTCAACTATGCACGATTTCGGAAGTTGAACACTTTCAGGCCAAAGTTAGTCACGTGCTGGACAGCAGCTCAGCGGTGGAACGATCCCTCCACTACTGAGATTCCTATTTGCACTAAATATAACGCACAGATCACTCTCAGTCCGATTCAATTATTGTAAGTATCTATATTATTGTGAGTTTAACATTGATTCGTAATGGAATTGAGTTTGATTCACTTCTTGATTTAAATATATCCTGAATAATTGTTAGCTGGCATTTCAATCCCTTTAAGCCATTTAAACGAATGATAATCATCGATGTGATAACCTAGTGACGAGCTTTCCGCATTCCAATCAAGGCCGCGGCCTTCCCCCTCCCCGACCTCAATCCTATAGCTGATATTTCGTAGAAACACACACACACACACACACACACACACACACACACACACACACACACACACACACACACACACACACACACACACACACACACACACACACACACACACACACACACACACACACACACACACACACACACACACACGCACACACGCACACACGCACACACGCACACACGCACACACGCACACACGCACACACGCACACACGCACACACACGCACACACGCACACACGCACACACGCGCACACGCGCACACGCGCACACGCGCACACGCGCACACGCGCACACGCGCACACGCGCACACGCGCACACGCGCACACGCGCACGCACGCACGCACGCACGCACGCACGCACGCACGCACGCACGCACGCACGCACGCACGCACGCACGCACGCACGCACGCACGCACGCACGCACGCACGCACGCACGCACGCACGCACGCACGCACGCACGCACGCACGCACGCACGCACGCACGCACGCACGCACGCACGCACGCACGCACGCACGCACGCACGCACGCACGCACGCACGCACGCACGCACGCACGCACGCACGCACGCACGCACGCACGCACGCACGCACGCACGCACGCACGCACGCACGCACGCACGCACGCACGCACGCACGCACGCACGCACGCACGCACGCACGCACGCACGCACGCACGCACGCACGCACGCACGCACGCACGCACGCACGCACGCACGCACGCACGCACGCACGCACGCACGCACGCACGCACGCACGCACGCACGCACGCACGCACGCACGCACCCACACACACACACACACACACACACACACACACACACACACACACACACACACACACACACACACACACACACACACACACACACACACACACACACACACACACACACACACACACACACACACACACACACACACACACACACACACACACACACACACACACACACACACACACACACACACACACACACACACACACACACACACACACACACACACACACACACACACACACACACACACACACACACACACACACACACACACACACACACACACACACACACACACACACACACACACACACACACACACACACACACACACACACACACACACACACACACACACACACACACACACACACACACACACACACACACACACACACACACACACACACACACACACACACACACACACACTTTAAACATGTATATAAGAGCAATCAATTTAATGTATTATTTATAATTATAATAAGTGTATAATTATATTATAATAAGTGGTGCTCAGTCTTATTAATTATTGTCATTATTACTATTTATTATATAAATTAATTTTATGACGGTCTATAACTCATTCACAAGCCTTGAAATACAGATAACTAGACGATAAATATATATGAAATTAGTTATGTTATAGCATTTTGGAACTGTTAGAATATTTTAAATACAAATAGGATATTTTAAACAAGCCCTACACACTATGTCATTAGCAGTAGTGACCACTGGTTGGTTTGAATTTTACTAACGAATTAAGCTTAGAACGATTAAATTAAATCAATATTTAGTATTAAAATTAAAATAAATAATAACAACGTGTTATTTATTTTAACAGCCAGGCAACGAAGGGACCCACAGTTTTGCATGGAATCCGAACCACGTATTATTGATCTGATTTTCAGCTAATGAAAATCCTGATACTCAGTTATCTTCCCTATACAACACCCAGACACTGACTAACACCCAACACGGACACACCAGACTTCTCAAATAGTGTCCACGCCGATAGCAAACACTTAACGGACGCCATGTCGTTATGAATAGGACCGAGCATATTTATAGAACCTATCGCCTAAATCTCCACAGCACTTTGTCCCCAAGTAGCTGGGACACAGCACTGTTCCAGTAGTGCCGACATTTAATATTCACCACCCCGCCCTCCCAAACACTTAGTATGGCAAGGCCGACCCACCCTTAAATACACGTACTGTGGCATTGACCCAACCGCCCACCCATACTCGTATTGTTGCATTGACCCATCATCAGTAGTGAAATGGTGGGCGTTTGAGACTCACTTTGACCTTTGGACCCAATATGGCGGCGCAGTGGTACCAACCCTCCCCCCCTCCCCCCTCAAATTTCCCTCAAATTCCCAAAATTCCCGAATTTCCCTCAAATTTCCCTCAAATTACCCAATTTCCCTCACATTTCCCCCCCAATTACCCCCAAATTTCCCTCACATTTCCCCCAAATTACCCCCAAATTTCCCTCAAATTCCCAAATTACCCATTTTCCCTCACATTTCCCCCGAATTTCCCTCAAATTTCCCTCAAATTACCCAATTTCCCTCACATTTCCCTCAATTACCCCCAAATTTCCCTCACATTTCCCCCAAATTACCCCCAAATTTCCCTCAAATTCCCAAATTACCCATTTTCCCTCACATTTCCCCCAAATTACCCTCAAATTTCCCTCAAAATACCCAATTTCCCTCAAATTTCCCTCAAATTCCCAAAATTCCCGAATTTCCCTCAAATTTCCCTCAAATTCCCAAAATTCCCGAATTACCCTCAAATTTCCCTCAAATTACCCAATTTCCCTCACATTTCCCCCCCAATTACCCCCAAATTTCCCTCACATTTCCCCCAAATTACCCCCAAATTTCCCTCAAATTCCCAAATTACCCATTTTCCCTCACATTTCCCCCGAATTTCCCTCAAATTTCCCTCAAATTACCCAATTTCCCTCACATTTCCCTCAATTACCCCCAAATTTCCCTCACATTTCCCCCAAATTACCCCCAAATTTCCCTCAAATTCCCAAATTACCCATTTTCCCTCACATTTCCCCCAAATTACCCTCAAATTTCCCTCAAAATACCCAATTTCCCCCAAATTTCCCTCAAATTTCCACATTTCCCACACATTTCCCCCAAATTACCCCCAAATTTCCCCCAAATTACCCGATTTCCCTCACATTACCCACATTTCCCCCCAAATTCCCTTGTTAGACTATATAAAATGGACTTTTTTTGTCCAATATGGCGTCTTTCCCACCCAAAATTCCCTCCAAAATTCCTTATCCAATATGGCGGACTTTACACTATAATAAATGTAAAAAGATGACAACCGGATCCAAGATGGCGGTCTTTCCCTTCGGGTACTTCCGGTGACCGTCGGCTACCTTCGTACGCTCTTAGCCTATGATGCACACGTCGTCTGCTGGTCGGGCGCGCATGCGCATGGACTTGCTACTCTGTGGATTATTTCATATATACACTATAACAAATTAATATTTCATACACTATAATAAAATTAATATTTCATATACTCTATGTGCTCAACCCGATCGCAGCGCCCCTAGCGGCAACGTCAATCGGAGCGGACCTGGTGGCATCAGCTGTGCGTGGGTGACGCATGCGCATGGACTTGCTACTCTGTGGCAATATACACCATAACAAAGCGCGCATGCGCGGGAACTTGCTACTCTACTCATATATACACTATAACAAATGCAATACTCTATGTGGCTGACGTGATCGTAGCGCACCTGGTGGCAATTTCCCAAAACATAATATATATTAAACAAATTAGACAAAAAGCTATCAACCCTTCGTAGTCCAGTGGGTAGCGTACCCGACTTCAGTGTTTGTCGTGTGTGACGTAGATGGATCGTTCAAAGATGTGTCTATAGGCACAATGTAGGATTCAAAGTCACAATAGATGGTAAAAGGGACTTTATGACATAGTGTGTAGTTTGTGAAGGACATGTGAGTCGGATGCGGAACCACTCGGACACAAGGTTGTTTTTTTTTTTATTCGTGCAACTAAACGACTCAAATTTCATACATACACAATAACAAATGTCGATTGCAAATGCACACCTGGCTGCAACCTTATCGAGGTACGTCTGGTGTCGACAACCTACAGGCTTAACTACTACTACAGCATGCACAAACATATTACGTAGATACTCACTCTGTATGGTCGGTAGACTGTTAGTACAAAGCCTCTGAAGGAACGTCAACCTCCTCTACCAGCTCAGAGGTCACTCTTTTGATTTTTAAGGGTAAACAAAGAGGCTCCCACAGGTCTAGACCATATACCCCTGTGGTACGGAGAAACAAACCCATGTAATAAGCCCCATCCATCGCTCATTACGTTGGTAGCCATCCTGCCACCTTTCCATAGAGATTTACTCTAGGTGTTTATAGTAAACCTCGTAGACCATGTAACTTGCGAACAAGATACACGGTATGAAAATCAATGGGATGCAGATTCTTTTCCTGTTTTCTTCAAATGCTTTGCAGCACCCGCAGTCGTGTACTCGATTTTCTGGTGTTTTGAAACACTTAAACATCTTGCAGCAATGCTCCATCTTTCTGAAACAATAACAACACACATAAGAAAACAACTCATAACAAAAGAACTTGTTACTTTGCTCTCAAGTTAACATACATACCTGGAAAACGTGTACAGCAGACGTGGATCCAACTTCTTTGATCAGTACCAAGTTGTCCGGTATTGATTCCCCCTCATGCAAAGTGTCGACATATCTTCTAGGTAGAAACACCTTGATGTCCTCCTCCAAATGTGGATCAAACAGTATCGCAACGAGAGTATCACCGTATTTCGTACTTATGCGTGTAATACTTTTGACTGGATACTGAATGTTGGATGACAAATCTCCAACCTTGACAGTAATATAATTCATCGGAGTAGCAGCGTTGAAACGTTCGACAAAAGATGCCATGATAGACTGATAAGAAAAGTGGGAATACGAGTCCTTTTATACTCTCAGTTGACCTTGAGAGTCACAAGGAGTATTGTGCCTCCTACCCCGAAGGCCTATGCACTCCGTTTGTCCTTACATTCCCAAACAAGACTATGACCCAAGTTTCCACACCACCCAAGAGGTATAGGGTCATTGCACTCTGTGCATTGGCGCGTTTTTTATTATAGTGAGTTTCCCCAGTAGGCCTAGTCTCACTAGCCGTGAGAACGGCTGTTTATTGTAACTTGCCCCAACCATCGCAAGCTACGGTGGTAGCCACTCCATAACAAAATTGCTACCTCCCAGTATTATTTTTATACTTTTTTTGGATCCCCTATAAGTCTAACCGCCACTTTACTTGGAGAAGCCTTTCAATGTGACGTACAGACTTACAAAGGGCTTTTATTTTTCTTGTTACTAAAATATCCATTACTCACACCCTGGACTTATGAGTTTTAAGTCAGCCATAGAGTGTAACATTCAAGCAAACTGTACAAGGGCCCGGGCTGCAACTTTAGGTCTTACGGGGTTTAATCCAACCTCAAGCTGCAGGACTGTCTCAGGTCTTACGCGTTTTACGGCTGCCTTAGAGAACAGTCGGACATTTTTTATTAAATTTGGGCCGTCCCCACCTTGACAGTTCATGTCCTGGACTTACGGAGATTAGGCCAGCCATAGGACGCAAATTCACACAGACCTATGGATACGATAGTAACAATTTTTATCAAAATTTTCACAGTAAAATTACACACATTTAAAAGCAAGCATTTTTTTGTAGTAAAACTGAGCACTTACTAAGGCGCACTTGCCATCACTAGCATGTTGCGGTATACAACAAGGTAAAAACGTATACATGTCGGGAACTGTCCAAGACTCGTCGAGTTCCTGAACATTCCCGTGAAATTTAGAAAGAAATAACTTTTTCTCCAACCCTTTGGTATAGACTATATCAAAAGGTTTTAGTAAGCTACGAACTAGTTTGAATTTAAAAGGTACACATCCCTCCTCCCAAAGTATTTTGTGAAAATTACGCTCACACCAATTGTTAGCTTTCCGAGCAGCACTATTCAACTTACTTTCAGGATAAGGAGACTTGAAAACTATATTTACATTTACAAAAGGACCCACAACGACAAATTCTTTAACGATAAATCTATTGTGATTGTCTTTGAACCCATGAAACTCCACCACAGCCGGTGTCGACATGACTACTGTGGGTTTTGTCTTGACGGCTCCATCCTCTCAACTGAATAAATTAATTTAGTTTGATTATTATATATTATTCCCCCTCCCCCTTTTAATACATAACCGTTCTTACTGTACTTGTTAAAAGATTGTACATTAAATGTGCATCGTGAATTATTAAACAGTAAGCTGTAGTCTTGTCCGGTACATTATTTTTAAATTCAAATTCGATGCGTACATCGATAGGTCCAGACTTGATTGAATCATTCTGCTTGGAGCAGTCAATTACAAAGATTGGACATTTTGATTTAAAAGTATCCAAGTCCATGATGGGTGAATTGGAAACACCGTAGTATGAAGACTGAAATTTGGCCTACATTTCATAGAATAAACTCCAATCACCTCGGATATTGTCGTAGGGATAATAACTTGAATTGAGGTATAACTTGATATCCATTAAATCACAATGGTCAAAACCTGACATGTTCTTTTTTATGTTATTTTTCCTATCAGTTTGAAACGCTAGTATCACATAGCGGGGTTTCTCTATCTGCGATGACGTTTTTACAGTCCAATTATGTCTCTTTGTTTGTGGGAGCGTGGGATATTCGTGACACTCCCACGACCTAAAGGGAAGATGAATCGGTGTGTCTTCCCTACAAAGAAAAGTTTTTCTTTGTAACTATTGGAAACAGTCAAGTGTGGCACACGCCAGTACAAGTCGGTTATTTCCAGAGTGTGTGATAGCGCATCCTCTGATAACATCACATCCGTGTTGTTGGCTGACCGCAGCAGAATCAATTCTTGTTTTATATTTACAATAATTTTCCTGTAATCTTCCATGAAACCAAAGAGTAATTTTAATGGAACGGCAAAAGTAAACTCAGTTGTATTTTTTGAAGACTCTGGACCGAACCAACAAGCATTTTCCAATGCATTTGTTTCATTCTGTCTAAGTGACAGTAAACTTTTAATAGTTGATACAACACCCAAGTTTTTAGTACGGTCCACTGTTATACCAGAAATTTCGTATCTAATATCTTCAAACAAGTACGCCATAGCGTTATTAATCAGAGACACGTCTGCGACTACACCGCCAACCTTTTTGGCTGTAATTTTACCAGAAATATGCAGAGAACTTTCAAACGGGGCAGTAATAATGTCCTGTTGACTGACGGCGATACGTATTTCATCATTGTTTTTGAAAGTTGAAGAGGCGTACGGTTTGTGTGTGTGATACTCACAGCTTGTAATAACATCGCTGTATTCGACTTCTCCCTCAATTTCCAACATCTTTTACTTTTATTTTAAATCCTAAGGACCTTAAAAGCTTTCTATTGCTCGATGTTAACACCTGGAGTGTTTTAGGTCTAATGACCTGTTTTGGCACAGTTGTTTCCCTAAATACTAATCCCATTGCTTCGTCTTAAGTGTAAACGTAACGAAATTGTTTCGTTTCTAAAGTTTATCAACTTCCCTTGTTGATCTCTCAACTCACAAGTAATGTAATTCAAAGCTTGCACACTCACAGGTAAATATATCACGTTATGAGGTGTTTCAATTATTTTGTAGCCAGGTGGAACTGACGGATAAAATTCGTGTATTATATGGCTTTCCTGACCGTTCTGATACGAGCCTCTTGTCACGTTACATGTAACTCGAACGACATTTACTGAGTTAATGTTAACTTCATTCTCAGACATGTGAGTTTTATTGGCTTCGTATACAGTTTTATTAAAACCGAGCAAGGTAGCCAGGCTGTTTCCTGTTTCAAAGTGAATGGGCTCGCTACAATTAATTTCGACTTTCAAAGTACTATTGTTTGGTTTTAAACTGAATTTTACACCAGTTTTTATGTTATTGTTAATGTAATTCTCTAAATCGCTAATCTCGTAGGAGCCAGTTGGAATTTTCATTATAGTGTCCCCGTAGTGGAATGTGTCGTTCACATTTTCTTCTACATTCGGTATTGAGTTGTACGTTGTGAGATCGATCAAACCAATTTCCCAATCACCTGTCGATAAATCGATCGAAGGAAATATGTCACAACTTAGCGTTGAACTCTGTCCACTAAGGCAAAACATTATCAACGAGAAACTCTAAACACAAGTGCCCGCAAAGTACTGAGTCAAAATCCTGTTGTCTTTCATTGTTATACTTTATATTAACACTGGGACCCCAATACATAATCAATTCCATAGGAGGACGCAAGTTACCAAAACTGTCATAGTACAAAACCTCGTTACCTAGCTTTTTATAACAAACCCAATGTGTTCCTTCCCCCTGTATACTGTCCAAATTAATAATTGCGCTTTCGTTCAATCTAGGTTTATTCGGAAGTGTGTCCCTCATGTAAACACCTCGAAAGTGTGGAATGTTTAATTTTTTAGCGTAGGTAACAAGTTCGTGGTTTGATAGGGCATGTCCGGGAACGTAGACTAATTTGAAGTTTTTTTTTCTTCTTACAAGTGCATTTCTTTTTGTTTTTAGGTGCATTCTTAACACCTCGACCTACCCAGGGTCTTAGATACAACCCCTCACCCTTCTTTCTCTTATGAGAACCACCCAACTTTGCTTTCGCCTTCATGGCTGTTGTAACTACCCAAGCTGCGGCTTTCTCACCCACAGACGAATCTGATGCCTTAAACCTTTGCCAAGCTCGTTCGGCCAAGTCTCTGTCAGCTTGCGCTCTCCGCGCTGTGTCTGAATACTGTGAGTAGGCTATGTCGTGGGCCTTGCAGGCTTCGTCCAGACCGTTTATTCCCTGATCACCACGAGCTAATCTCTTCTTTAACTTGGTGCCACCCCCACAGTACCTGTATCCTGGCAGGTGAAGTTCCACTGGCAGTAGATCAATACCCCTGTTTAAGGCTGTTCCAGCTAAACTTCCAATTCCTTCGAGTGCACTAGAAACAAGTCCTCTTCCACGACGTGACGATTTCTTCTTCATTATATGTGTCTCTTACGAAGGTTAGTTGAAGAATGAAGGGACTTAGCTATATTTCACTTTATATTACCCCTCACCTTGTTCACCGAAAATTTCAGTCCAGTTTATGTAGTTATCGGCAGTCAGTGTTTCTGTACTCCGCCCTTTAGCACCATGAATATGGGAAAAAAGTACCTGACCGAATTTTCTAAGTTGTTTTTCAGATTTAACGCTGTTTTCATAAATCCGCCCCTCCAGTGCACTAACCGTGTCTTTAAGTGATGTCAGCACTGAACTTATAGTTGTTGTTTGTTGACCTAATATTTCCAAAATATGCGATTTTGCTTCGGTTAACACTTTTAGGTTTACAGCCTCGTCCATTTCTTTCGCATCTCTAACAGATTTAATTCCCATATTATCAAAGTCCCAGTTGTCCTTGTGTTTCTTTGGACAGTTTGCCAGTAGATATGACTTGGTTACAGCATCTTGATTATCATGTGGGTCAGCTACAGAAACTAAACGTCGCTTTTCAAAACTCCAATAACTACTAGTTTTAACAGGAACGACAGCATCTACGTAACGTTTGGTCGCCGCATGATTCGGACCTGTAGGGTCCTTTACCCTTGTTATAAGCCTATCTCCTACGTTGACTGTTTTTTGTTGGTACAGTACACATTGTTCACCTATAGTTTTTAAATTCACGGCATCTCCGAGCTCCTTTGGTGATGCTAAATTTTCTATTCTTTTGTTACGCGCAGAATAGCTGTTTTGTAAGTTTGGCATTGTGTTAGCCTCAAAGTATGTTCTCGTAACAACATCGTTGTCTGCCACGGGCACACCGACGTTAACCATTCGTTTATTTTCAATATCATAGTTTCCTTCAGGTGTTAGTTTAAAACCTTCGCCCTGTGGTCCTTTGCCACTTACATTGCCCTCTGAGGGCAAGACACGTCCAAACTTGTCCACAGACATAATCTAACTGATGAAAATATACGTATGAAAATACTTTTTATACACAAAATAAGTATCCATGTTTACTAGTCGAATCTCAACTGACTAATGATTTGTAACGGCTATTACCAGCTCCTGATATAATTTTAGCTTCTTTTAATTCTTCGATTATGTTTTGAATTTCGTTCCTATGGTTAGCATTTCCGGCCTCTGTCGAAGCTATAATAAGTTTTAGTCTATCACATAATTCGTTTGGATTGTCCCAATAGGAAATGTCACGTGATCTAAAGTCTTTTAGCCCTTTACCGTACATTTGTTTGGGGAATAATACGGAAATTATGTTTTTATATTTTATGGACTTTGTCGGTCGGTTAATGAGATTATGAGGTAAATAACCTTTTCTATGCGCATTCGTTTTTATCATTACATCTTTATAAGCGTCCAAATCATCTTGCGTGTATACCTTTTCATCGGGTTGTCTTTTAAATAATAATTCGTAAAGGCCTTCGGTTCCTCTGTACTGTACATTGTTCAAGTGGATGTTTCCTTCGTTGTCAAATGTAAGCAGTTGATTACCCACCATTAATTTATCACCGTCTATATGTGGTCCGTATATGTTGTCCATTTTATTCTTAACACCGGCTTCGTCTTTTAAAAGTTTTAACATGTATTTTTGTGTTATGGGTGCGTTAAATGTCTCTAAAACGTACTGTGACGCCTCATGAAACTTTTCGGGACTTTGTATCAATTGGCTAACTGAGGGTGGAGGGGGAGACGATGTTTCAAACACTTGTGTGTCTTGAATAAACGATGGTCCCTTAGGCGTTGACATATAGTCTGGCTTAAAATTATCCTGCTCGTCTACACTGAGGTCCATAGGCTCCTCCTTTGGTTCATTTTTTATATCTGCTTTGTTTCTAAGTTCAGTTAAAATTGGTTTGTACTGTTTTTCTAATGTTTGTTCGGTATACATGTTACCCAACTTGAAAGCACGATACTTGCGGCGGACAGCATCTTGCAGCTGTATAATTCTTCTCGTAAGAGTTTGATGTTTACTGTTTTGCGACATGTTACAAAGAGTTTGTTCTAGTTGTGGACCACACAGAGGCTTGTCACTAACTGTTGTTGAAACTTAAAGTAGGTCGTATTTATATTACGAGACTAGAAACTTGTCAAAGCTAACTCTGTATCTCCCTTTATCCAATTCACAGTCCTTACTAATACAGAAAAAACTGTACTTATCTTTCCAAGCTAAAGCGCACATTTCTCGAAACTTTTCAAAAGTCATGTCCGTATTTACATGATCATTGTAAACATGTTTGAGATTTGTTTCGTCCTGTTTGAATAAAATAATCAAGTTTGTATTATCTCTCACCAACTGTTTGGGTATCCTACTATAGGTTTGTCCTATATAAAAGGAATCAATGTTATTATGTCGACCCATGGTAAAGTAGTTGCGTATATTATCGTGTTTTTCACATGCAATGTCGTCAAAAATCATAATAGAATTGTTTTTAGCTTCTTTAGGTGGTATGACTTTAGTGTTTTCATCAAATACAAAGTATCCAATTTCCTCGGGTAAGACACTTTTTAACACGTTCGCTGCGTCACGAGATCTCCGGGTCTCGTGTCGCAAATATACTTTAAGTCATTAATAAATTTGAGGTGTGTTTGGTTTTTTACGATTGCAATATTTCTGTTTATAAAAACGGTATTTTTATTAGGGTTGTATTCTCTAGAATAACTTTTGTTGTGATTGTTTTTAGTTATCTAGAAGGTACGCGAGATCTATAGATATCGTGCCGCACCAGAATAATAACGTATTAGCTGTGTGCGGCACGAGACCTCTAGGCCTCGTACGTGAACAACTAGACGTCTGGAGCTAAGCGCTACCCAGCCTAGACCAGATGTTCTTGTAAAGGGCGGGAAAATTATTGTTGGTTTGCAGGTTATTTGTCTGCTGTTCATTCTCTCTCAGAGCTCTATTTATCAGCTGTTGTTGGAAAACGCGGGAAAGTTTTGCTTCATATGACACACCACGCTTTATGAATCAGCTGTTGTTAGAAAACGTGGGAAACAGCATAACTTTCCTTCAGTTTTCTGCTTTCTTTCAGCTACAAGTAATATATTGTTTATGATTTATATGCGTTCTGTGGTGTTACTTTGATACTTCCTGTATATTTTGTATATATTTTATTTCCGACAGTTATCCGATTGTACCCATTTTCCCCCTTTTATATACCATAAGTAGGGCTATATAATGAAAAACAAATGTAATCATAACTATATTATATTATAAAAAACATTATAAGTTCCAAGAAGATGTATGATTCACTTATTTATAACGATTATTTATCGATAGGAATTGATTTTTTACTATTCTTTTACTTGGTGCGGAACGAGATCCCGAGGTCTCGTGTACATATGTTATAATCAAACACTGCTCAGCACTTATGACGTCAGAATCCTGTTAGTTCCGAAACAAAAACCTAGAGTGTTCTATCTGCACTGTGTGACGTACTACCGTGCGCACAATATCTGTTGCGCAACGAGACCTCGGGATCTCGTCCCGCACTGAACTAATGATAAACAACGAGGCCTCGAGATCTCGTGACGCACCAAAAGAATAAGCGCAAAAAATGTCAAACGCAGCGAACGTGTTAAAAATTGATACTTGGGTTGATATAGGGACTTTGAGAAAATGTAAACATTTTCGAACCTTAATCCGTTTGGATCGAACAACATGTTGAGAACAACGTTCGTTTTACCACAATTACTAGGTCCAGCCACTATGCACCTTATAGTGGATGGAAATAATGGTCCATGTTTAATGTCACTACCTGTGCGTATAGTGTACATGTCAAAGTTTTCGACAGGTAGCTTTGTGTCCTGTTCAATAACACGCATTGTTGAGTTATGAATGAAAGTGTAAGGGAAGCCTTTATTTATACCAAGTCTTTCTTGTTCACCCATGTATTGTGTTTACCGTCATATCCTGCCCATTTAACTAATACTTTGTTTCCTTTTTTTCTAAGTACTTTTTCAACCAGGTATACATCATCTGTTTTGGATTTTTGTAGCTCTTTTTCGTAGAAACTTCCTTTGATGACGTCACCAGTATGGTCTTTGAGGAGGTAGGTTGTAGGAATAGTAGTTTGGACTTTGTACACAGTAAATATCTCGTTAGTCCAGTTGGGTAGGTATCCTTTGTCAAAGACTTTTTTATACTTACTTATCCTCACCTTGTCGCCTACTTTAAAACGGACCTTTTTATCCACTTTCTTGTATTTTTGTCTATTTTTATTAATGTTTTTTCTGACTATGTTTTCGTTTCTTTTGTTCACATGACTTGGAGCCATGCCAATAGTTTTGTGTTTTCTTGTGTTGTATTCTTCCAACAAAGAAGGTAGTATCTTGACCCATTGATACTTACCTTGCTCCGTGAACTTTCGCCACATTAATGCTTTGAGACTGCGGTTGAACCGCTCTACGATGGACGCCTTCTTATCACTGTAGCTCGAGTAATGGTTTATACCATAGCTATTCATCAACTTTGTGAATCCTACGTTGTAGAATTCTTTACCCGCATCTGTTTGTAAATGTTTCATTTTATTGGACTTTAATATGGGTGTTATGGCTTTAACGATTTCCTGTCCAGACTTGTCCTTGACTGGTATTGCGTAAGCGTATTTGGTAAAGCAGTTGATTCGTTGTAGCCCTTGTTAAACTTTGAGTATGGTATCATTTCGACCAAGTCAGCTTGGAACAAGTCTTGTATTCCCTTAACTTCTACAGGTCTAGTAGGGAATTTTTTTCTAACTGGAGCATGTAGCTCCCTTGCTATCTGCTCTCTTACACTCATAGTGGAAGAATGGAAGGGTTTAGGTAAAGTTTAACAATTTATTTGGATTTTTTTGGTGTATGGAGCCCCATCCTCGCTCCATACGGTGGCAGTCGACCATAAAAATAATAGAAATAAAGTTTACTGCCTCCCTGCCAATTGTAAAGCCTTACCTAACGAGCAACACACATTCGCTTTTGGATACGGGTTTTTACGCCCCAGAGCCACATTCGCTTTTGGATACGGGTTTTTACACCCCAGAGCCACATTCATACAGTTGTTCGAAAGGTACAGGCACTGTTAGTTGCAAAATTCAGCTAATTATTTCCACAAACATCTCTACCAGCAAATTGAATTAAAGGTAGGCCATTAACAAACCTACAGTTTGGAGAGTATTTTTTATGCTCATCAAATGGAACATCACCCTCTTCCCAACATCCAATATGTATACCACATGAGAAACAGCGAACTGCATCGCTATAATTTAAATAATAAAAGCCAGCTTTTACCATTACATGTGGGTTGAGGAATGGGACTGGCCAATTTAGAAAAGTGTCCAGCCTCACGTTTTCAAAGTGATACTGTGGTGGACCGTCTTTTTTAGAAAGGTAAATTTGTATCAAGTATTGTTGAATTGATTTTGGAAGGTTTAATTGTTTAATTTCGAAAAGGTTGTTAAAGGTTTTACAAAGTTCCACTGCAGCGAGAGAGGCAAGTGAACCGATTGACGCCATTAGTGCGAGTGATAAGAAAGGAAGGAGGTAAGGGAGTGGTGGACAGTCATGAGGTAATGGAAGCAGATGTGATAACAGATGACCTTTGAGGTCAGTGTTACATTAATCAGCACAACATGGACGCTCCACATGCATATCAACCACATGTTAACCCTAGAGGTCAAGTTTAGTGATAACAACGATAAAGCCCGGCCATATTGCGTTTGTTATGGTGTATATTGCCACAGAGTAGCAAGTCCATGCGCATGCGTCACCCACGCACAGCTGATGCCACCAGGTCCGCTCCGATCGACGTTGCCGCTAGGGGCGCTGCGATCACGTCAGCCACATTGCATTTATTATAGTGTATATATGAGTAACAACGCGCATGCCCACCCAACCAGCAGACGACGTGTACGAAGGTAGCCGACGGTCGTCGGAAGTACACGAAAGCATTTTATATAGTACATATGTAAATGGCCGCCATCTTTAGCATTTTATATAGTATAAAGACCGAATTTGAGAAGTGGAATTACCACCGGGGACTTCCCTTCCGAAGGCACCATGTTCCGAAAGGATGCGCTAAGTTTTGCCACCAGGTGCGCTACGATCGGGTCGAGCACATAGAGTATATGGAGTAGTGTATGAAATATTAATTTGTTATAGTGTATATATGAGTAGCAAGTCCATGCGCATGCGCGTCCGACCAGCAGACGACTTGTGCATCATAGGCTAAGAGCGTACGAAGGTAGCCGACGGTCGCCGGAAGTACCCGAAGGGAAAGACCGCCATGTTGGATGAGGAATTTTGGCAGGGAATTTTGAGGAGGGAAAGACGCCATATTGGACAAAAAAAGTTCATTTTATATAGTATAACATGGAAAAAGGCATCATATTGGACAAAAAAGTGAATTTTATATAGTATATCATGGAAAAAGACGCCATATTGGACAAAAAAGTGCATTTTATATAGTATAACATGGAAAAAGACGCCATATTGGACAAAAAAAGTCCATTTTATATAGTATATCATGGAAAAAGTTAGGTTAAGACTGTATTTTATATAGTGTATCTTATATAGTATAACAAGGTTAACAGTGCATTTTATATAGTATAACATGGAAAAAGACGCCATATTGGACAAAAAAGTGAATTTTATATAGTATAACATGGAAAAAGACGCCATATTGGACAAAAAAGTGAATTTTATATAGTATAACATGGAAAAAGACGCCATATTGGACAAAAAAGTGAATTTTATATAGTGTATCTTATATAGTATAACAAGGTTAACAGTGCATTTTATATAGTATAACACGGAAAAAGTTAGGTTAACAATGAATTTTATATAGTATAACAAGGTTAACAGTGAATTTCATATAGTATGATGTGGGAATTTGGAGGGAAATTTGGGAATTTGTAGGAAAATCGGGAAAATTGGAGAAAAAGTAAGGTAATTTCGGGAAAATCGGGAATTTGGGGGAAAATCGGGAATTTTGGGGAATTCCGGGAAAAGCGTGGGAAATTTGGCGGGAATTTGAGGTTAGGAAAAGTGAGGTTAGAAAATTTGGCGGGAAATGGGCGCCGCCATCTTGGATCCGGCCGCCATCTTGGATCCGGTTCCGGCCGCCATCTTGGATCCGGTCACGTGACCGCCGCCATCTTGAAAGTCCAAAGGTCAAAGTGGGTCTCAAACACCTAACAATTCACTACTATCATCCATCCACCCTACACGTACTGTGTCACTGACCCGCCCACCCAGCCTACGCGTACTGTGACATTGATCCACCCACCTAACCACACACGTACTGTGGCATTGAAAAGTGACTTACTGAATGCTCTGGTACGTGAGTGAGGCACTGAGAGTTGGACGTGAGACAGAGGCATACTCTTCCCCCACTGCGAAGTTCCGTTTAAAATATATCATGATAACCAGTATGACAGTGGGCCGAGTGTTGGCGGTGCAATAGCAAGTCCAGCCCCCTGCGACATTAGCAGTGTGACCATTGGTTGGTTTGATTTTCACAAACGAATCAAGCTTAGAACAATTAAATTAGTTCATTAGTATTCAAATAACAATCAATAATAATAAAAACACCATGAATAGTAAATATAAACTAAACAAACTTGTGCAGCTCATTATAGTTATTTTTTTCAACTATACACGATTTCGGAAGTTGAACACTTTCAGGCCAAAGTTAGTCACGTGATAGACAGCAGCTCAGCGGTGGAAC
Source organism: Stictocephala bisonia (assembly GCA_035578905.1). NCBI lineage: Eukaryota > Metazoa > Arthropoda > Insecta > Hemiptera > Membracidae > Stictocephala > Stictocephala bisonia. The sequence continues at coordinate 2,650 of JAQJVL010006884.1, read as the reverse complement.
GATCCCTCCACTACTGAGATTCCTATTTGCACTAAATATAACGCACAGATCACTCTCAGTCCGATTCAATTATAGTAAGTATCTATATTATTGTGAGTTTAACATTGATTCGTGATGGAATTGAGGTTGATTCATTTCTTGATTTAATATATCCGGAATAATTGTTAGCTGGCATTTAAATCCCTTTAGGCCATTTAAACGACTGATAATCATCGACGTGATAACCTAGTGACGAGCTTTCCGCATTCCAATCAAGGCCGCGGCCTTCCCCCTCCCCGACCTCAATCCTCTAGCTGATATTTCGTAGAAATACACACGCACACGCGCGCACACACACACGCACACGCGCGCACACACACGCGCACACGCGCGCTCACGCACGCACGCGCGCACACACACACGCGTGCGCACACACACACGCACACGCGCGCGCGCACGCACACACACGCGCGCGCACACACACACACACACACACACACACACACACACACACACACACACACACACACACACACACACACACACACACACACACACACACACACACACACACACACACACACACACACACACACACACACACACACACACACACACACACACACACACACACACACACACACACACACACACACACACACACACACACACACACACACACACACACACACACACACACACACACACACACACTTTAAACATGAATATAAGAGCAATCAATTTAATATATTATTTATAATTGACCATTTAAAACTACTATACTACCATATATTTAATATTAACGTATTTCACCGCGAAACATTTTAAACAATTTTTTTTTCAGTATAAACGTAAATTTGTTAAAAATCTGTAATGGTGATTTATATTAATCAAAAACCTGATATATATTACTGTTATGTGGAATAAAATGTTTAACTAGTAAGTAATAAAATTTTTAAAAATTAAGGCTACACTTTCGCATTAAAATTACTTGAGCATTTTTTGTATTCATTCATTTAGTATTAAAACCCTATGCTTCCCAATGAATGTTCTTTATTTTGGTAAGAAAAACAAACTTGTCTCAATATTTTTGTCACGCCCTCCTAAAACTACAACAAGCTGAGCATGAGAAAACAATGATAAGTGATCTTTTTCCATCCTAACCTCTTTATTTTCATCGTTATTTTATAGCCAATTTTCTTTAAGATAACTCCCTTATATACTCTTAAATAGAATAGTGCTTGTTATCAATATCTAACTGAGTGTCCCAACTGTATATTATTATACTAAGGTTAGACAGTGACCCACCCACCCACCCATACACGTACTGTGGTTTTGAACCCCATATTTCTTAAATACTAAATGAACTAAAACCAAAAGAATATGTTGAGATGAATATTATAAATGTAAGGTTTTTTTGGTGCAGATATATTTAATTGTTAATGGTTTATTTCGTTTCATAAATATATATTAAAACAATGCCATTTCAAAAGTAAGGAACTCGATTGGAAGTTACAGTTAAAAATACATTTTCCATCAACAAACATGTTCGTTGAGTCTACGAATCAACAAAATCAATTCGAATAGGGGGAGGGGGCAGTTTGATAGTACACATTCGAAAATAACACAAAATAACATTTAACCGGAGTATGTATAGTAAATTTTCTAAAACTAAATTTTAAAAAGTAATTGACTATTATTCAATGTTATTAAATACAGTAATAATTTCAAAACATTTCGGTAATTTTACAATCATGTCTAAAATATTTTTATAAATTACTTAAATTATGTTCATTTCCTTTTCTCTCTTTCGAAAACAACACAGAAAACACCGTCTATTCTACTTAGTCAGGCGCCGCCAAAATGGAACTCGGACGTAGAAACGACCAAGGGTTTACTGAGCGAGACCTGTACATATTTGTTTATTTGTCACTTCCAATCCCATTTAGAGAGGTCCAGTATCGAGTGGGCAAGGCGTCAGGATAACATTTTTGTACCAGAGATAAAATTACCTTGTTTTTTCAGTAATTTTTGCTTTGTACTGTACTTGTTCTCCCTCTTACTCAGCTTGATAAATTACCCGCACAGATAAAAAAATCTGTGGCGAATTGGCAGAGTAAGGTTAAAGAAGAGATCAGCCTCTTCTTACAAGTATCGTAGGTAGCCCAACTAAAATGTTTTTTCTATACAGAGAAAACTAATCTTTAGTTTCATTTAGATATTTGTTATTTGAATCGAAATCGTGTAACTAGTCTCAGTAAACCCAATAGTATTAAAAACGATTAAATTTTACAGTTTCATATTCTTTTCTGTATTTGTCAAATGGTATAAGATATTACGAGGTATAATAACGACATTTTTCAGATATTAATACTCATAATGAGTGTAAATTATAGACTTTTTTACTTAAAAGGTTTATCTCAATTCCTATTCTAATACTTTAAATATTTCACAATTTCACAGCTTTAAAATGAAGAATTAAATTTTTTAAGCTTATAATTGTCTCCTGATGATGAACATTATTTTCGTCTACTATGATGTTTATAAAATGTACTTTCCATTGCTTACACTAACTAAACAAACAATATAATTTAACATGCAGTAAACATAATCGGCGTTAGTGGCGGAGTGCTGTAACTTTGGGACATAGTTTTGTGGAAATTGTAGGTGT
>JAQJVL010006883.1:0-26684 GCA_035578905.1 Stictocephala bisonia | reverse complement strand
AATTATGGAAGTTTTTTTAAGTTCTCACCGAATTAAAAATAAAATATTACTGAAGTCCTTGTATTATAATCCCAACTTTCATTAAAAAGAGTTTCAATATTGATTATAGTGTTAACAGAATACTAAATGAATTTATTTAAAAATCTTGCACAATTATGGCCTCACTAAGTAACAGAACATACTTGCCAACGGGACCCAACTTAAATACAACAAATGTTTAATACACTTATGAATATAATGTTATTGAATTCAACCATAATATCACTCTTGATAATATTATAAATGTGAACATTGGCATATGGTAGGCAAATAATTAACTATGTGTAAAAGTGGCAAGTTATTCATGTTTCAAACTTTTAGCATTCCCAAAGATGCAGCAGGTTTTTTCCCGAATTGGTGTCTTTATAAATGTATGGAGGAATACACCTCTATGAAATGTGCTGATCTGATAAACATCCGCTTTTACCAGTCTAAAAATAGTTTTTGTCTGTCAGATGTGATGTTATATGTAACTTTATTTGACAAATGCGTTATACTAAGTAGCTCAGTATGTTATTTAGCTAAATTCTCTGAGCTTACATCGTTTGATTTATTGATAAAATGTTCAAAATATTCATAAATATAGTTTAATTGTCTTAATCACTACATAATACCAAGTATTCTTACTTGTGAAGTGATTACTATATACTAAACACTGGTCAGTTTTGTAATAATGTTGTGTACCATGGATTATATTCAGTGTGCTACTGTGTTTAAAAGTGTTTAGATTAACGTTTTAATTGAGTTTTTCAATTAATTTCATGTTTGTGATGTTATGAGTTTAACATTTACTGATTTACTAAATCCAAAAACAATCGGAAACTGTTATCATAACCTATCAGTCCTATTCAAAACATTAATAATTTAGTAAAGATGGGTTTTGATGACATTTTACATCTGTTTATGTTCATTTTGTATGTTTTGATTGTAATGGTCACCGGTTCATCAGCTATGTTTTTCGACAATATGAAGCAGTGAAATAATGACTTCTCAGATGATAAGCTCAAAATTAAGTTTCATTCCATATTATTTGCGTGAAACAGTTAATGACAAAGTGGCTGTTTATTTCGTATGAATACGTAATACTTAGATTGATGTTATTAGACACGCTTGTTGCAACACACGACACCTGAAATGGCTTGTAGTTGCGTGATAAAAAGAAAGCAGTGGCCTCTAGTGTGCAATATGAAAGTAATAATATACCTGCATGCAAATATTCTGTGCGCATTTTCTCAACTGTGAATATAAGGTAGGATTCTAATGTACAGATATTTGAATATGGGAATAGATTATATTTAGAGTATTTGATTTATTGAGAAGGGTAAGGAACATTTTTAAAATAAAAATGTGCTAATGTTTAAAACATGTTTTAACACTAAATAAGCAAGTATTTGTTTAAGTGATATTTTTGGTTTTAATGGCGTGTTCCAGTAAATATGACAACTAAAACTTGGGAACCACACCTTTTTTATACATTATTTAACAATGAATATTTTATTTGATTTTCAGCTATTATTCCTGGAACATTAAAAAAAAATGTATGTAAATATATATCTGGACGAAATATTTAGGTACAATCATTTAAATTAGAGCCACTTTATTAGATTTAAGTAATCTCATAAAGTGGCTCTAATTAAAATAATTGTTATCATTTACGATAATTTGAGTAATTAAAATTAACGATTAATTAAATTACCGTATTTTATGATTGAAAAAATTATCATACGACGACAAAAACCACACGTATGTTAGCCCTCAAGAAAATACATACACTTAGCAATAACTCCTGGTAAATTTATTTCAAATTACCATAATATGTGTGGGCAATTTGGTCTCTAATTTGAAGAACGCATTTTTGCCAGTTAAAAAATAAATTCATTAGAAGATGAACAATTATAAACTATATATAATTTTAATGTTGTTATCTTCCTATAAAGTTAATTAATTAATTAATGTAAAATAACTATAATCTAAATTTTCCGGTGACAAACGCTTCAAATTACGACCTACAATATTTACAAGATAATCAGACGTTTTGCCCATACTGTGATGTGGCAACCTCAGTGGTTTCTCCTTAGATATTGGTCTAAAAATCAGATTTTAAAGACAGATTCCTTGGCCTTTTTTTAAATCTGTGTTAACGAAACAGTGGGAATTCCAGCTTTTAAACTCGAGTATAACAATGAAGCGAGCTCAGTTTCAATTATATCACAGTAACATAAGATGGAATATTATCAATACTACACGCTGAATTAAATAAATAGATATATTTCTGGATTGATCAACCACTATCAAATGGAAAGATTTCAATAAACCTATGACAAACAAAAAATATAAAAATAAAATCTAAAGATACTCTTCTTTACACCCATAAAAACCCACCCTTAAACAAAAGTCCCCACAAAAGAACAGTCCCACCAGATCGCACAAGTTCTATCTATAAATTGAAATCCATTTAGCTTATAGACATAATAATTAAACTAATCTAAAAAAACTGACTGTACTTCTGATACTCCTAGGCAGTTTATAATCTCAGTCCAATAAAATTATATATTGATTATTATAATATTATATTATAATTTTATTATTCATAATTCCAAACTCTCAGTCATTATAAGAGATTTAGAAGCTACCTAATAATATAATTCATTCTCTGTCTGCACAACAAGATTCAAAGATTCAATATTGGCATAGTAAGGAAGAAATATACACACAGAAGCAGATGTGGTTTTGTTGATAAAATTGCTAAATTCAAATATTCTTAAAATTCAAGTATAACATTATACATTTGTCTTTCTTTATTGATTCACAAACACCTTAGTGTAGTAGTAAACAAACACAATAACAACATATGTTTACAAATTTGTTTTAATTTTAAAAAATTAGTGGGCATATTTTTGAAAGATACATTCTATCAGCTACTAATAATAATAGCTACAGTACTTATAAATCTAACTACAGTAATTATAATCATCGGGAGGGACTGTTTTCTGCCCTCTACATTCAATATTCATACGCTAATTAATTCTAAGAAGGTTGTCGTCCACTTGTTAAATACAATACTTCTTAAATACGATGATTTAGGAAAGGTTAGATATGAAGCTAAGCAAACGATGATTCCAATTAGCGTTAGTTTCTTAGCAGTATTTTTGTGTGTTTGAATTGACCCACCTTCCCCTTTTCCTCCCATACACGTACAGTAGTATTGAACCACACACCCCCATACACGTACAGTGGTATTGACCCACCCACTCGCCCCCCATACACGTACAGTAGTATTGAACTACCCACTCCATTCATAGTGGTATTGACCCACCCACTCACCCCCCATACACGTACAGTGGTATTGACCCACCTGCCTCCCCCCCATATATGTCTAGTGTCTAGTGGTATAGAACCCCACCATACACCATAGCACTTTTAAATAAATTTTAACATGAATTCAGCTAATTTCAAGCTGAACATTTTAAAATTCCATTTTATAAATTACTAAATAAGTAATTACCTAACAAACCACTAACCTAATTACATATCAGACAAACTATTACCAAATAGTTGATGGATTAGTGCTATTTATTTAAAATTTATGATATTTTATAATAAAAACGTAGAATAAAAACGTCCACCATGGATTTGTTTTCTAAAGGTGTAACATGAATTTGGGAACATCGTTTACTGTATTTGATTGTTTATTTAAAATTAATGAGCAGAAATTGTTGGATTTAAAAACAATATCATACTATGCCAAAAAAGTTTTAAAACTTAATAGGTACGTTGCTGTATTGCTCAAATATATTAATTGAAACACATTTTATATGTTTTTTTTTCCATTTGTGTTTTTAACTGTAAGGATTTCATTGACAAGCCATAGGTACGATGACTAATACTGCCATGAATGGCAAGGGTTGATAATTGCTTGTAAACAAACATTGTCTGTAATTACTCAATGTCAACTACATTTACCTTTGAACGTTTTACAACTTTATTAATTTTTGTAAACGTTTCATTAATAACTAAATGCCTATATAATTACAGTTTATCTAATCATTTTACACACAGATAGGAAGTAACGTTTGTCTATTTATGATAATTATCGTAAGAAGTAATAATATAAAATTGTATTCGTATAAATTGTATTCGTATAGATTGAATTCGTATAAATTGTATTCGTATAAATTGGAACCTATATTTTTCTACAACAAAACTCATTATATGGCTAAAACGCAATCTTTAATATGGCTGTAATTAAATATTTTAAATACTTTTCTTTATTATTCATTAATGAGTAACGATACGTACACACAGTAAATAAGGTAATATAGTTGTAAAAAATGAAGTTAGTCAATAAAAGAGGTCATTTCCGAACAATGCCCTATTTAGCAGATTCCAGAGAGATCAAATTTTTAAACAATAACATACATACTATTATAACTCATTTATATAATATTTTAATACACATTTATATTTCATTACAGTAAATTATGGTAAAATAGCTTACGGGATTTAAAGTATTATTTCGGTGCTCCCCATTTAAATAATTTTATTATTTAAATAAAGTTCAAAAACTATATTTATATAAATACTAGCAGATAGCCCATGCTTAGATGGTGGTGCTCCTCACTTACTTAACCTTCCCTCCGTGGTTCCCCCTGAACAGTCTAAAACATTACAACAATATAAAAGCTCAGGCCGCTGCCCATCTCTTAGATAACAAATCTATATAATCTAGCTTTGTAAAACTTTGTAGAAAAAAACCTTGAAAATTGTATAGTGAACCTAAATTAACCAATAATTTGTGTTTGTCTCTGTTTTTGTTTCAGCTGTTTGTAATAAATGAATAAATACAGATTCCATCAAAACTCTCATAAAAAAAACAAAAAAAAAAACGCTTAGTATTCTTTTGTATTCTTCAGGAATAGATTTTAGAGAAATAATTGTTTAGTGGGTCATCTTCACAATATAAAATGTACCTTCTCTACATATTTCATAAAAATCTTATTCAGTAGTTCTGGAGATTTTGTGATGAAGACGTCGTTTTTCGGTTTTATATTACTAAGATAAAATAAGATATTGGAGTTCATTATATAGAGCAATAAAACCAATCTTTATAGATTTTAAATTAAAACATATTTTAATAGGATCATTAAACTATATCTTATTAAAAAAGCAGTAGTATAATGTACAACAGTAGTAGGGATTTGCCATTCCTGGCCCAGTATTATCCACCCTAAATTTTAGATTGATAATGCTTTGATGTGCTTAGATAGATAATTTCACAGTTTGTGTTTGGTATTCTTAAGTTTAGCATAAGTATATATATATATCTGTTATTTTTAAGGGTCTTCAATTTATGTTATATTATTTTGTATGTTGGTATCACTTGGGCAATATAGCATTGGAGGTTAGAAGGTTTCCCCCTCTCTTTTCTTTTAAAAAACCGCGCAAAACCCCCTCTTCCCTTGCCGTGAAAAGACAGCCACAGTCCCAGTGCGTATCAAACTCTCGCTACGTACAGTCGTTATGTATTGTCGTGGGCTTCCTCAACCTCGTGCTAGTTTATAATTTGTTATAATTGTAACAACCTCATTTGTTTATAATCGTTACCGTAGATATATATAGTTTTCCACCTCTCGCTCCGTGCAAGTGCCACTGTGGTGTGCGTATGTGTATCAAGATAGTGTGTGTGTGACAATCCCTGTGTCGTCGGGCTCATTCCTCTACAAGAACTTCTCTCTTCTCATAGTGCTCGTCCCGGGGTCATCATGCAGCTGTGGACTACCCAACCGACGACCAACCAAGGGTGTGTTAGACTTCCGCCTTACATCAGCTCAAGGTACTGTCTGCTTTATATATCTATATATATCTACTTATGACATAAAACCCCTCACCGTCTTAATCGGTTAATATTAAGTGGTCCTTCGCCCCCTATGTATTTTGTGTGTACTCTATAATTAATGTGATAAAAATCTCATTCTCTCACGGTCTCCAAACATGGTCCTTACGAGACGGATGAATTGACACCGTTCTGTGGACAAAAACAGTTCAAATCACTCTCACAACCTCTCAACAAACTCTTAAAAAACTCTCTCATAAAGTTTTATGTGTGAACTTTGCCTCAATAACTCTCAAACTTGATATTTGTCGATATTTGCTAATAAGCGAAATTAAGTGCCCGCGAATTTGGCTGCACGTGGTGTTTCCCATTGTAATATTCCCGCGTGTTCACCTCCCAACCATTCTAGCCTCCACTGCCAGTGCCATTACGATCAAAGCTGCACTAGGCAGCACAGCTGACATCTGTCAAAAGACAACTGTCACTTCTCATTGTTATTGTTTATGTGACTTATTTACATTTGATTGTTTGATGTTTAACTCAGCTGGCTTAGACTTTCTATGATTATTTAAGAATTTTATACTGTATTTTATTGTGTTTAAATTGATTTATTTATTTTAACGAAAGTTAACGTAAAAACTTGTACCTTTTGCGACACTTATTTATATATTAGGTTTTGTGGATCCTCTTGTTTTCAAATATTATTAAACATATTCAAATGATTATATGAAATACTTAACACTCTCTCTCACTGTAATTAAAAAGGAGTTTTTGTTTATTTTAACAAAACTTAGCTGAAACAAAACTTGTATTTTGTTTGAAATCTTTTGTTTACATATGACATAAGGCCCTTCAATAAGCTGTGTTTTGTATAGTTATAGATTTACTGCTCTCTCCCTCTGGTTGTATACTTTGTTAACACTCAAAGCTAACAAGTTAATAATACTGTAGCTATTTTTCTTATATTAGGGTTTTAATTAAAAGTTATTGTTTTACACTCGTCATTTTTTGGCAGTAGGTTAATTTTGTTTTGTGCCATTACAATTGACACCTCTTGTCGTAATAGTTCATTATTTTGACACCTCAAGTCTCCTGACTCAAGTGATTGTAAATTGCTACATGACCAGTGTAATTTATCTCTATTGTTGTATTATAGTCTCTGAAATCACAGTCAACTCGTCCTCAGGTGAATATTTTTAATCATTATTCACACATCACGTCTCCCGACGCCATTGTCTTTTGTTGTTGCATAAAAATATTTTATTGTATTTTTTTTTTATTCTTAATTTTAGGTTTTGCACTGTGTTTACATATGATACTATATGTACCATATGGAGAGAGAGATAAGACATGCTAGAGTGAGTGCACGTTGTTTGTTCAGCTCCCTAAAAAATAGTGATTTTCGTTGGTTTGTTTAGATCAGTTTTAATTGGGTTTTTGCACAGTTGTGTGTTTTACAGCTACTAGTGTCAGTGAACGGCTATTTTTTTTGTTTCCACAATTTATTACTTGTAAATTTATAAATTTCTTTAAATCTTTTGTAAATGCCAAGGTCGCCTAGACGTGGGAGGGCGAAGGGCAAGACATTAAGCGATAAGCGTGGACTGGAGCGCTCCTTATCGTACACTAGATCTCCACTGCCTCCTTCGCCGGACGACTGCTTGCTGTCCAGCTCCCCACCGAGCACCACAATGAACGTCAGGGACATTGAGAATGCTGTTCTCAGATGCCTCAACGATGACTCATTTGTGAATAGGGTCGTGTCTCGTCTGACGGAGAGTGTTCGTGATGCTGTGGTTGACACTCTTTCTCGATCGTTGAAGGAGGCCCAATCCCACATTGAAGAATTAAGCAATGAAGTCAGCAAACTGAAGGTTGAAATCCAGCGTGTCGAAGAAAGGAGCAAGGAAAAAGAAGATGATCTGGAGCAATATCAGCGGCGAAATAATCTTCGGTTCTTTGGCGTGCCAGAGAATCGGAATGAAGATACTGATAAGATAGTGTTGACGCTGCTCCAAGAGAAGATCGGCGTAGACCTCCCGTTGGAACGACTGGAGCGAAGCCATCGTGTCGGCAGGCCTCAACCCTCGGGTGACAGTGGCAAGTTGCAGCGTCCTCGGCCGATCATCGTTCGATTTCGCAGCTACAGGGACAGGCGTGACATCTTCAATAAGAAGAGGTGTCTCAAAGGATCAGGCTTAACTATTCGAGAGGACCTGACTTCAAGACGAGCTGACATACTCAGGAAAGCTGTCGAACTCCATGGCCCCAAGAAGGTGTGGACCTCAGATGGAAAAGTCATCTGGGAGGACGCCGAGGGAAGGAAACGATCCGCTACAACTCTGAAGGGACTAACTGAGGGGTGAAGGTTCTTGCATTGTACTTTGGGTATGTCTTAGTTTTTCTTTTCCTTCTATTTAATTTTAGATCATTGTATTCAACGATCATCATTATTATTATTTTTCTTTATCTTAACTTGATTTTTATTTTTTTACTCGTTGATTATTAAAATTGTCTTTTATTTATTGTTATATGAATATTTCTATAAATTGTTTTATTTCTTTCTAAAGTTAATATTTTCTCTAAAATATTTAAAACAAAAATGTTTAATTGTCCAATACAATCGCTACTTATCATTGTCAGCCCGTTAAATGTTCCACAGATTATGTATAAGATTTCGTTTGCAAAACCGAATTTAAGGTAGCCTATTATTTTGTTTCCAATTCATTTTTTATCCATCTATTTCTGTGTACTAAGGAAACCCCCTGGATTTTTTTAATTTTATATATTTAATTTAGACTTATATATTTGATTATATCTATTAATTTTAGTTTATAAAATCATCCCAGTGTATAATGTTATTTGTTTATTTATAAAATGTTCTGATACATGTGCTAATCCTATAATTCTCTTTAAGTTAATTTATTAATTCATTATATTTAAGAACCCGTTTTAATGTGAGCAATCTGCTTACAACTAATGCTCAAATTATTAAAAAGCTTACTTATTTATTTACATTTATCACCACTACTATTATGATTAGTTAAGCGTTTAATGTTTTTTTGTATGAGTTTGTTTTATTTATTTATTTATTTTCTTTTTTAGTAATATCATTTTTATTTTATTAGTTTTCGAAATTAATTTCCAATTTTCATCAAATAAGTTATTATTGTATTTGGGAGCCAACAAGCTGTTTTTAGTTGTTTTTCATGTCTGAATGGTTAATTTTTGTTGGGTGTGAATGTTGTGTGAATGAATTGCTCATGTTGCCGCGATCGTCCGTCCCGCCGCCCGCCTGCCGCCGCCTGGATGTCGGGACCTGACCCTTCCTCACCCGGCGAGGGCGCTCTTCCCCTGCCACAGTTCATTAATCAGATAACATCGCCTTATAATGGTCTGCTCAAGATTGCACATGTCAATTCACAATCACTTCTATGTGACATTGATGAGTTTAGAGACATATTCAGCCCTTGTTCTTTTGATTTAATCTTAGTTTGTGAAACGTGGCTGAAACCAAATATCACTGATGCAACAGTTGGTCTTCCTAGCTACACATTATTTAGGAATGACAGGGTCCATAAGGTTGGCGGTGGTGTTGCTATATACTCTAAATCAAACCTTAATTCATTCGTTGTACTTCGCTCTGATACTTCCCAACCTGGCCGACCAGAGTTTATGTTTCTTGACGTTTGTGTTGGTGTAACACATGTCCTTGTCAGTGTGTGTTATAGGGCACCTCATCTTGGATATCTGGCAGAATATGAACTCGCACTGCTAGACCTATTGCCTCGCTACAGTCATGTCATTGTCATGGGTGACTTCAATACTGATTTACTGGGACCACTTACTTACGACAAAACTTTTTTAACAAATATGTTTCGATCATTTAGTATGACTATACTGCCACTAAAAGCTACTCATCACACTTCTACAGCCGACACCTGGCTTGACGTTATGGCGGTTTGTGACCCTGGCCTAGTCGCATATCACTGTCAAGTTCCAGCTCCTGGACTTTTAAAGCATGACCTTATTTTCTGTGTTTACAACCTTCATCCTCAAAAGCAGAGTGCCAAATTCGTCCAATACAGAGATTATAAAAGCATTAATCCTGATTCACTTATCTTTGATGCAATGTCCCTTCCATGGAATGATATTCTTGAACTTACCAATATTGACACAATGGTCAATAAGTTCAACGTATTTATGAACTATCTTCTTGATCTACATGCTCCACTTATAAAAAAAAGGATTACAAAAAAGCCTGCACCCTGGATCACAGATCAAATACGTAGAATGCAAAAGCAACGAGATGCATGCTTCCGCAAGGCAAAAAGATCTAAATGTGCCCATGATTGGGATGCGTATAAGAGATTAAGAAACCAAACCCAGCAACAGATCCGTAACTCTAAAATTAGACATTATTACCGATCATTATCTCACAAGAAAAAGTCTACTAAATAACTCTGGACAAAAGTTAAGGAGCTGGGGATTGGGAAGTCAAACCCTACTGTTTCCATCAACATCGGCCTTGATGTTATTAATGATTATTTCACTAATATTCCTATTGATTTATCAAAAGCCAAAATTTACGTTAATGAACTAACCAGTTCTCCCTTTCCTAGGCCTTTCCATAAATTTTCATTCCGTTTGGCTACTGATGAAGAAGTGCTAAAAGCCTTGAATTGGACAACTAGTAACGCAGTCGGAGCTGACAGTATTCCAATAAAATTAATCAAACTTACCCTACCCGTTACAATACCAATCATTACAGCAATATTTAATTTTTCTTTAATATCAGCTATTTTCCCTAGTGCCTGGAAGTCTGCTATTGTTCAACCTTTGCCTAAAACTTCAAATCCTTTATCTCCCTCTGATTTAAGGCCAATAAGTATTTTTCCCGCCCTGTCCAAATGCCTCGAGAGAATTGTTCATAAGCAAATTTATGATTATCTTTCAAACAGTAAACTAATATCTAACTTTCAATCTGGCTTCCGCCCTAATCACAGCACTACAACAGCCCTTCTGCAAATCACTGATGATATACGGCATGCAATGGACAAGAGTAATCTTTCAATACTAACACTTTTTGACTTCTCTAAAGCTTTTGACTGCGTTTACTATCCTTTACTCCTTATGAAACTTAAAAAATACGGGTTTTCTGATAACTGTGTGGACTGGGTCGGGTCCTACTTGTCGGGGCGTCGCCAGTGTGTGCGTACTGGAGAGGGCACGTCCAAATGGAAACCTGTGATCAGAGGTGTGCCACAGGGATCCGTTCTGGGACCTCTACTTTTCTCACTTTACATTGATGATGTAACATCTGACATATGCTTCTCTAAATATCACTTGTACGCTGATGACTTACAGATTTACCAACATTTCCCTATTGCTGTGTCCCACCGAGTGGTTTCACAAATGAACCTTGATATTGCTGCAATAGCTGCTTGGGCTCAGAGACATGGACTAATGTTAAATGATAATAAAACCAAGACTATCCTTATTGGACATTCTAGACTACTTCGACAAATCAATTTCACTGATTTCCCTAGACTGAGACTAAATGACAATACTCTCGACTACTCCGACAGTGTAAAGAACTAGGACTTGCTATGACCAAAACTTTGGGTTGGACTGATCATGTTACGTTGGTATGCAGTAGGGTGTTTGCTGGCATTCATAGTCTTAAACGGTGTGCTTCCTATCTGCCATTTTCTGTGAAAGTGATGCTGGTAAAAACTCCAGTTCTACCTCATTTCAACTACTGTGAAGTGATGATCAATTACATGACTGTTTAGCTTTCGGACAAGCTTTAAAGAGCACAGATCTACTGCACTAGATTTATATCCAATTTAAGACAGGACGATCATGTTACTCCATTCTACAAACAGTTACGGATGCTCAAACTAAAACAATTTCGTGAATACCACATCCTTATTCTTGTGTTCAATATTTTAAACACTAGATCTCCTGAATACTTGTCCGAGCGTTTCAAGTTCATCTCCGAAATCAGTACCAGAAATACACGTCAGGGAGCCTCCCTACTATCAGTGCCTATTCATTACACCACTCTCTATAGCAAATCTTTTACCGTTTCTGCTTGTCGTTTATGGAATTTGCTCCCTGATAACATCAGGACCATTGATAAGCGCGCTCGTTTCGGGTTGGAGGTAAAGGACCGGCTTCTGCGGGGCTGGTAGGGGTGGGTGGGGGTTGCGGGGGCTGTGGTTCATGAGTGATTTGTATGTATGTGGAATGTATGATATTAGAAATAATTAATTTCTGAATATTGATTTATGTCTTTATTATTTTAATATCAGTAATATTCTTTTGCCATTTTTATCAATAAAATGTTAGATAAAAGTTATTGTTTTTGTTTAAGAATATACAAGTAGATATTTAAGAAACTGTAAAATTTACTGTATATATTTCATATAGTTGAAAAAAACAACATATTTTTGGAAATAAGGTTGAGTGGAAGAGAGGACTTAATAGTCCTAACTCCGCCTAATAAAGACAATTTTCATTTCATTTCATTTCATTTCATACCATTCGCCTACTCTATGTTCGTTGGCTATATGACCTCTACGCCTCAGTGACCTCAATAATATTTTGTGGACTTCTCTCATTCTGTGGATTGGAATTTGTCTTTTATTGATTTAAAGTAACTCAGTGTTTTACATCTCTGAAGATGGCTCCCAAAGTTGGAGAATTTACCTCTGCTATCTACACCCGGTCCACGCTATTGACCATAACTCGGTTTACTAAACTGAAGACCGCTGTTGATGAGCTAGCCCAGACTGGCAAACCGCTTACTCCCGTCCAACTAAAGCAACTTGCTGCCTATGCAAATGAAATCAGAAAAAAAAGGCTGAGTTTGAAAACCACCTCCAAAGGGCTTTGTTTATCGAAAATGATCCTATCCCTGATGATACTTTGTCACGTGATCAGGACGACATAGAGTCTTTGTTCTCTTTCATCTCCGCAACCATTGAAGTATTATTACCTCCCGAAGTGCCTAACACACCCTCTGCTCTCAGTGATGCTTCAGCCGCCTCTCAATCCCCTGTTTCTCATGTCCGCCTGCCCCAACTCGATTTGCAGAAATTTTCTGGTGACCCCCTTACTTGGACTAGTTTCATCAATTTGTTTCACACTACAATACACAGAAACGCTACCCTTTCGAGCGTGATGAAATTCCAATACCTTCTAAGCGTGCTCAGTAACGAGCCGCTTAATCTGGTGAAAGGCCTAAATCTCACAGCGGCCAACTACCTGGTGGCATATAACCTGCTGAGAGAACGTTACCACAACTCGAGAAGACTGCAATCTCTCCACCTCAACCAGCTGTTGGATTTACCCAACATAACCGCCACCTCTCTCAAGGGATTGCGCTCATTTGTGAATCTTTTTACGGAACATTCCCAAGCTTTAAATACCTTGGAATGCAACGTCACCGATGACAATCCACTTTTGTCTGCACTCCTGTTGCGCAAGATGGATAATGATCTGCGCAAAAAACTTGAAGGGTTTCGCACCTATTCCGATGAGGAAGGCTCTTCACGCTCGTTACCTGGCGTAACAGATATTATCAAATTTCTGAATTTGGAATGTTCGCAAACGGAGGATGCTAACCTTCACAGCACCTCTCACTCAAAGCCCGCGCACTCAAACCTCAAGGCCTTCGCACCTAAAAAGGCGCACTTCCGCACTAGCGATGTCAGTATGGTCACTGCACATTCTAACCCCTCTCAACCTCCCTCTGCCGCTTCTCAAGGCAAGCCCAACTTGGCATTATGTTTTGCTTGTAACTCAAGCGGACATAAAATTTACTCTTGTGCAGCTTTCCGTGAAAAATCTCCTCATGATCGTCAGCGCATGGTAAAAGACCATAGGCGCTGTATTTCCTGTTTGGGAAACCATGACTTAAAGGAATGCCGCTCTCAAGGCGCCTGTCAAACTTGTAATAAAAGGCATCACACTTTATTACATTTTCCCACTTCTCAGGGCAAAAATGCTAATTATAGCGCCCCTCCTCAAAGCAATAAGCCTCCTCAACTCGCCACTCCAATTAAGGAGATAGCCACTCATGAAGCAACACCTCACACCTCGGTGACAATGACTGCTCAGGGTCACACCAACTCGCGTATTTGGCACTCTACCGTTTTATTAGGCACAGCCTTAATAAAACTCACCTCTTCTCATGGTACAACTCATGTGCTCCGGGCTCTGATCGACTGCGGTTCAATGACGGATTTGATCACAGAACGAGCCGCACAGCTTTTAGGCGCACGTCGGTTTAAATCCGAAGTTCAACTCACAGGGCTTGGTAACCACATTACCAAAAATAAAGGTCAAACTCTTCTCAACATTGAGACACTCTCCGGCCTATCCATCGCTTCACAACACCCCATGCTGATCCTGGATCACCTCACCACGGATCTCCCTCGAGTTCCCATCGCCCCGGAGGTCTTTCGTCTCACCAGGGGCTACGTCCTCGCCGACCCTACCTTCCACCTGCCAGGCAGTGTTGATGTCGTCCTGGGTGGTGCCTTATTCCCAAGACTATTCACTCATGAGAGTCATGAACTCGGACCCGGCCTACCTCACCTCTTCGGAACTCACTTTGGATATGTTGTCATGGGCTCCGCACCTTGTGACGCCTCTGCTTATCCTGCTTCACACCTCGTGACGCTTCATTCGGCATGTGACTCAGCGGATCTTCACTCCTCATTACAACGCTTCTGGACACTGGAAGAACTCCCTAACTCTACTCGGAAGTCTCAAGAAGAAGAAGCTTGTGATCAACACTTCACAGCCACTCACAGCCGGACTGAAGACGGAAGATATGTTGTCCAACTGCCCTTCAAGTCTGACCACCCTCCTATTGGTCACTCCCGTGAAATAGCCACGAAGCGACTGTCTTCCCTGGAACGGAAATTCCAGCTCCAGCCTCAACTACGTGATCTCTATGTACAATACATGAGAGATGGCAAAGCCGCTGGCCACATGACTAAAGTTCATGACCTTGAAGAAAATCTCCCTCACAACTTTCTACCGCACCATGGTATACTTAAGACCAAAGGTGACACCTCAAAATTGCGAGTTATCTACGATGCCAGCTGCAAAACGAGCAGTGGCCACTCCCTCAATGACACTCTATTAGTAGGACCCAAATTGCAAACCAACATCAGTGACGTTTTGCTGAAATTCCGGACACACAACATTGTGTTCACGTTCGATATTTGTCAGATGTATCTGCAAATTTTAGTCCAACCTTCGGATCAGCTGTTTCAGCTAGTTTTATGGCGGAAACAGCCCTCAGACCCTCTCTCTATTTTCAAGTTGACCCGAGTCACTTTCGGAGTCAATTGCTCGCCTTTTTTGGCCATTCGGACCTTGCATCAACTGGCTAAGGACGAAGGCCGCCCCTTCCCTGAGGCCGCCCAGGTTCTGGCCACCGAGACCTATATTGACGACATAGTGTCGGGAGCAGACACCTTGGACGAAGCCAAGAAGCTTCAAGAGGACCTCATCAAGCTTTTGAAACTTGGACATTTTGAGCTCCGAAAATGGACCTCCAACTCCCCCGAACTACTTCAGGCACTGCCCGAGGATCATCGGGACACCCCTGTCTTCTTTGAAAACCACAATGAACCTCACCTCACCATCCTGGGTCTTCGCTGGTCACCGGAGACGGATGCCTTCACTTATGACTTTAATGTCCCCCCGTCTCTCCCTACGAAACGGCACGTGCTCAGTACCATTGCCAGAATCTACGACCCTTGTGGTCACCTCGCACCTTGCATCATGCTAGCAAAATGCTACATGCAATTACTCTGGACTCAAGGTTTGCAGTGGGACGAACCCCTGACTCCTGATCTCCAAGCGAAGTGGGCCACCTTCGTGTCCACTCTCTCCTCTCTCTCTTTGGTCTCCATACCCCAGGCTCTCAGGCTCTCTGCCGCTCTCAGCGGGACTGCACTACCAGACTCCAACGCCTAAAGCCTTTTCTCGACGCTGATGGACTTCTGCGCGTAGGCGGCCGACTAAGCCGCACCTCACTCTCCTCTGACGTCCGTCACCCTGTGCTTCTGCCTAAGAAACACCATATTGTGGACCGGCTCGTGGATCATTGCCACACTACTCACCTCCACTCTGGACCTCAGCTCACACAAGCCCTCCTCTCTCAGTCTGTTTGGATTTTATGTGCCCGAAGTTTGATTCGTTCACGAATTTTTAAATGTGTGACCTGTTTTAAAAATAAACCTCGCAACGTAACACCCCTGATGGGTGACCTACCCCCCTCCAGAGTGACCCCTGCTCGACCATTTTCGTCTACCGGCATGGACTACTGTGGACCCTTTATGAACAAGATGTTGACCCTTCGCTCTATCAAGCACGTAAAAGTGTATTTGTGTATTTTTGTTTGTATGGTGACCGAGGCCTACACCTCGAAGTTGTTACGGACCTTACTACAGACGGTTTCATAGCCGCCCTAACTCGTTTTGTGTCTCGCCGCGGTCTGTGTACAGATCTCTACAGCGACTGTGGTACAAACTTCATCGGTGCCGATGCCACGCTTCGTCGCCTGATCGACACTCAAGTCAACTCTACCTCTGCTCAAGAAGTGATACATCGCTTCACCGCCCCTCGTGGATTCAGCTTCCATTTTAACCCCCCCGCTGCTCCCCATCAAGGTGGATTATGGGAAAGTGCAGTGAAGTCGGCAAAATACCATTTAAAACGTGTGATGGGAAACACCATTTTAACCCTTCCCGAGTTTATAACTCTGTCAACTCAAGTGGAGGCGATGCTTAACTCTAGGCCTCTCACGCCTCTCTCAAGCGATCCCTCTGATCTGACCGCTTTGACTCCCGGTAATTTTTTGATCGGTACCACCCTGGCAGCTGTCCCTGAACCGCCGTGTCAGTGAAGTGCCCCTCAACCGCCTGAAACATTGGCAACTGACACAATCTTTGCACCAGCGGATTTGGCAACGCTGGAGCCTGGAATATATCCACATGCTACAACAGCGCTCAAAATGGACAAGCTCCAAGAATAACATCGAGATTGGTGACCTCGTGCTTGTGCACGCCCACTCTGCACCCCTCACTTGGCCTCTTGCTCGAGTGACGGGTACTCACCCTGGCAAGGACGACATCGTCCGTGTCGTGGACCTCAAGACGGCCACCGGACATCTCACGCGTCCAGTCGTCAAGATCTTCCCTCTGCCCCTGAAATAAGTGACTGAGTGTCCGCCCCCATGTACTATATTTTTTCTCTTGTGTGTTCAATGTTTTGTTGAAGTCTGCAATGCTTCAAGGGGGCCGGAATGTTTGGTATTCTTAAGTTTAGCATAAGTATATATATATCTGTTATTTTTAAGGGTCTTCAATTTATGTTATATTATTTTGTATGTTGGTATCACTTGGGCAATATAGCATTGGAGGTTAGGTTTCCCCCTCTCTTTTCTTGTAAAAAACCGCGCTAAACCCCCTCTTCCCTTGCCGCGAAAAGACAGCCACAGTCCCAGTGCGTATCAAACTCTCGCCACGTACAGTCGTTATGTATTGTCGTGGGCTTCCTCAACCTCGTGCTAGTTTATAATTTGTTATAATTGTAACAACCTCATTTGTTTATAATTGTCACCGTAGATATATATAGTTTTCCACCTCTCGCTCCGTGCAAGTGCCACTGTGGTGTGCGTATGTGTATCAAGATAGTGTGTGTGTGACAATCCCTGTGTCGTCGGGCTCATTCCTCTACAAGAACTTCTCTCTTCTCATAGTGCTCGTCCCAGGGTCATCACGCAGCTGTGGACTACCCAACCGACGACCAACCAAGGGTGTGTTAGACTTCCGCCTTACATCAGCTCAAGGTACTGTCTGCTTTATATATCTATATATATCTACTTATGACATAAAACCCCTCACCGTCTTAATCGGTTAATATTAAGTGGTCCTTCGCCCCCTATGTATTTTGTGTGTACTCTATAATTAATGTGATAAAAATCTCATTCTCTCACGGTCTCCAAACAGTTTGCTCGGATTGATAATATTTCATGGTTGATAATTTTGTGTTTGCCGTTCCTGGCGCAGTGCTAGGAGACAATTTTGATGGGGAAAAAAATATGAGTGTTGAATGTTCTAGTTTTACGCGTGGGGTTGAGTTTTGTCTACCGTAATTTCTGTAGGTGTAGATAAACAATGTTACTTACAAGTGGGTTCAAGATCAGGCGATTGTCTTGATCCACGATTGTAACAGTGATTTGCTGTATTTTTCGCAGGGCACTATCCAACGGAGCATAATATCTCTGGAGTGGCATTTCTGATATTTTGTAGCCCCGCGGTACGGCTGGGAAAAATGTGTATAGCAGTCGATGTTCTTTGTGCTTGTGCAAGTGTTCGTCGTGATTGGAGTAACTGTTTTCAACCAAATTGCAATGTATCTCAACTGTATCCACAGCTCTGAGATTCGGTGGTTTCGTGGCTTTTATGACATGGTCGGCCATGTAGTAAAAACGTTCGTTACTGTAGTCTTCTTTTTCCTCAGACTGCATTTCAAACCCCAGCAGGTTTCGTATTGTGGAATCAAAACTGAACTTGAGCAGTGAGACTATCGATACCCTGTCATCCATTTTCGCTATGCTGAACCTCGCAGAATCAACCACGTTCAGTGTTTTGAGGAACTCACTGCACTTGACCTGTAGGGTGTCTAGCGTCCAGTGGCCTTTCTGAAAGAGAAGCGCTCTCGGACCAATGCTCTGTTGTTCGGCGTTAGGACCTACCCAAAAGTACATCGTTCCATCTGTCGGATGATTAGCGATATTTTTTTCCGAATAAAACCCGTACAGAGCCAGTTTGTAGTCATCTTCATCGCGCAAATATATTGGGTGCTCCAAGTGAAGTGTGATCATCGAACCCGCTCCAACCAGTTTGAACAGCATTATGATTTTTAAAGCACTTTGTCTCCCATACACATACACACATAGTTGTTTCTTAAAAGTTACTCTCGATCGATGCGAAAAAAAGAATTGTTTTTTAAATAGCCATGTTTGCCACATGTTATTCAGGTGCTGTCTTGGTGTGAGCAAGATATCATCGCCACCACACATAGTCACTTGGTCTTTCGATAGACCAATACTCGCACTCTGCCACCTTCGGTAAGCGGTGTGGAGCTGACGTTTCTGTCCATCCGACAGCCTGATTTTATGATGATGTAACGCAGCCATAATCATACACTTATAACTAAGACATGGATATTTACTGTCCAAAGTGCAAAATAAAAACGAGCTCAATAAATGTTGAGACTTTGAAAACGGTAAACGAAAAGTGGCGACACAAGGCACAATGCGTAGTTTGTGGGAAAGAAAAGAGTACATTTATTAAAGCTCCGGATTTTGCTAACCAAATGAAACCTTCCTTGATCGAAGCGAAAGAATTGCTTCGACTGGTGATAAAGAAATTTCCGAAACGAAGAATCATAACGCTTGGAATCGATGATTTGTGCTCTGCCGATTTGGTCATCATGGTTAGGTATAGAGGTGAAAACGACGGTTACAAGTACATTCTAAATGTCATAGACACGTTCTCAAAATATGCTTGGTCAGAACCATTAGTCAGAAAAAGTGGATCTGATGTAGCCGAGGCATTTAGAGTTATATTAGAAAGAGCTGGGCAATGCGGGCACGAGTCACCCAATCTACTTCATACAGACAAAGGGCGTGAATTCGTAAACAGTGACTTCAGGCGTTTGTTGAAGGAACATAAGATCAAGATGTATCATACTGAGAATGAGGAAAAGAGTGCGATAGTAGAAAGATTCAACCGTACTCTAAATGAGAAAATGAAAGTACAATTTGAAGTGCGTAAGTCATTTCGTTGGATTGACATTCTCCAGTCTTTACTGAAAGACTACAACAGCAATTTTCATAGAACGATTGGTATGATGCCAGTTGAGGTTAATGCAGAATGTGAACCTGAGCTTAGACGCAGATATGCAAGCAGGGATAAAATAACATCAGCAGTGCGAAAACCTACACTCAAGATTGGTGATAGAGTTAGGATTATGAAAAATAAGGGTCACTATGCAAACAAGTACGGACGCAACTGGAATCGGGAAGTATTTACCGTTTATCAAGTTAATAATACAAATCCAGTCACATAAAATATCAAAGATTCTGAAGGAGAACATATTATCGGATCGTTTTATCAAAAAGAGCTCCAAAAGTCAGTATTTTAAAAATGAACAAAAAAGTTAAGTTTTTTTTTTTTTTATTTACCTAGCGAAATGTGATTGTATTTCGAGTAATGTCATACATGAAGTTTGTTTCTGCGACAACAACAACGTAAGCTGTGGTACCACTGTTCGCTGCTGGAGGTGCGACTGGATTTATAAAGTCTAACTCAACTTGTATATCGCTTCTAGATCTGTCTGTCGACTGTGGATGTAGATGAGTATCTACAACCATTATTGGAAAGTTGCTTTGGAAATTCTCAGGAGTTAACATAACATCAGAATCCCCAAAGTTCACCATTCGAAACGTACATACTGATCGTAAAGAAGTCACCACTTTGAATCTGACATATTCAAGTTTTGCAATTCTTGTGGGTAGCGATCACCATTTATTTTGATGGTTACGTTCTTTATGGTACAACTGTCGAAAACTGATGGATTTGCCTTTTGATCATTCGAGCGATTAGTTTGCAAACCAATTATGACGAAACGTGGATCGTTCACACTCCGATAAACGTTGGTGATGTCAAAGTTGAATGAAGATCCAAACACGCTTTTCTTCTCGATACACTGCCATTGGTAGTATCTGAACGATAGTCTGTCTTTGTCGCTCAATTCTTTCAATCCCACAATAAGTTGTATACGACTGGTAGATAAGTATTCTACCAACGGTACGCGTAGAACAAACGATGTAATTTTTACCTTTCCATCTTCAGGTTCAACATCGGTTGCTTCTGAACCTTTCCAATGATACAGATCGTCGTTGTCTTCGGAACGCGTGAATGTGATTTCAAATCCACCTTTATACATCGGATACTGAAGGTGGTCGAAAAAGCCGAGATCAAGATGACCGAGCGTACCTAGTGCTTCAAATTTGCCCCCTCGACTGTACTGGGATACGAAACCGCAGTTTGAAAGTGTGGCCGTGTTTGTGTACATCAATATACCCTTGATGTAGTCTGTTACATCCGGATTGTCTACGCTATCAATGATTGTGTTGTGTTTCTTTAGCTCAATTCGTGAGAACAGGAAAGCTGGGAAGTTGTTAACAAGTTTTATAGCAGAAGTCTTTGGGTATGCCGACCCGTCTGATTTTTTCACGACTTCACCTTGAATGTGAAACATTATGCGAGAATCGTAAAAAGCATCACCATGGCTCAATCTGAACACAGTGTAGTTGTTTGGTGTGTTGAAATTGAGATCAGACACTGTGTTAACAGTCCTGTACTTACTCCTCACAACACCGCCCATAAACGTGGTGTAGATCGCTTCCATTGTGAAATATATCACCACTTATAGTATTCACATAGGGTACATAGAACCGGACGTACCCAAACCCATGCCGAGTTTACGTTTCAGCCACATTCCACCGGTTGTAGCAAGAGCTGATTTGAATGCACGTTTATTCAAATCAGCATCAGGTGCCATGACTCTACGCCACGCCTTCTTCTGCAACTCACGATCGGCCACCCATCTGTCTTCTGTATTTTTGTGTTTGTTGTACCAAATGTCATGTTCTTTGCACGCCTCATCAAGTGGGTTGATTCCTTTATCTCCTCTAGCCAATCGTTCGTCTAATTTTGTACCGGGTCCCCAAAAATTGTACGTATCAAATTTCAAATTGCGTGGATGTGAATGAATGAAGCTCGAATGGTAGATTGTTGATGATATCGTTCAAAAGCCCAGACCCTTCGATCACACTCTCCGGTAATGCTGAAAGACAACGTACTAGATATTTTGTTCCTCGTGGAGTCTGCACTAACTCTTCCATTCTGTCGTATATGAATTTGACGAGAGATAGTTTCTCGTTATGAAAATTGTTGTTGCCGGCCATTTCTTGAGCGTAAATGTAATTCAATCGTTTTACCAGTTCATTGAGATTGCTGATGTATTTGTATTCTACCGGCCTACTGCTGTAAACTGCCAACCCAGACCCAGTCATTTCATCATTATTGTCAGTATTTATATTTTCTTCCCAAATTCGTTTGATCATGCGTTTCCATTTACGACCCTGACTCGCTTTCGGTCGATTTGAAAGAGGATCGTTTTTCTGAAATATGGAATTTGTTCTGAGCAATATATCTTTGTATGCATTCCAATCGTCAGGCATATAGTTGTCATCACTAATGTAATCGTTCTTCGTCAAAGACCATCAGTGCCTTTGTAAGTTTTTTGATCTTTTATTAGTACGATATCATCGTAATTAAACGTGATCGGCTCGGATCCAATTTTAGCTTGATTAGCATTGTCATCGTACCAAATACCGAACTGAGCATCTCGGGCTTTATGTAAATAACTTGATGCAGTCAATTCCAGTGTAATTTTCTTTGTATCCATCAGTTGTTTAAACGATTGATTCAATTCTTGTGAAGGAGTATCTATGTCAGAACGCTCAGTCAACGGGCTTCGTCCTTCTGGTGTACCAGATCTCGTTAATGGTATTCGCATGAGTTGTCGCATACGTAGTCTTTTACGTTCTTCCATTTCTTTAGCCTCATTGACTGCATCTTTCTCTTTTTGTTTTATGATTGCATTCGTTATGGGCTCATACTTTTTCTGCCTTTCGCGCATCTCCGGCATTTCTTGCACGTATACACTGGAAAATTAATTCTTCAAACTATCGTTCAGTTCCTCCAACTGTTTGGCTTTTACTACCGTTAGAGGCTCAGAGTCCTTAGGAAGCGGAGTCAAAATGTTGGGTGGTTTTTCTGAAAGGTGGTGCTCTATTGATGGTTGAGAGCCAGATGACCGCTCCTCTTTCTCAGCGGCTCTGAATTTGCGTATAAGTTCTCACTGTAGCTCTTCAAGACGTTTTGCTTCCAATACATTAGCCATAGTGCTATACTTATATAAATACAGTCTGTTAGATTTTTATCTTGCAACTGGCTTGGGTATAAGTTTTTCATTTAACATACATTTGTACTTTCCCGAGTGTACTTTTTTGTTCATGTCAATAGATAGAAAGCCGTGTGGTTGACTCCAACATTTCTTGCACATAGATTCAAATTGGATGTACGACATATCTGAGCCGACAAAGTCTTCATATATTCGCTTGCTGTAGTGCTTATTCTGATTGAACACGCAAAGTAGATTGACATTGTTACAGATTACTTGCATATCCACACGCCCATATCTCTGGCTGAGATACACACAGGATATGAGTTTATGTCAACCTCGAATAAAGTATTGTTTTATTGAGGTTTGTTTTTTAAGAAGGCAGTCGTTGAAAACCACCAACGAATTTGGTTCACATTCATCAACTGAGATTAGGTCTTCGCAGCTTGTATAAAAAAACGCTATCTGTTTCCCTAACTTCACACCAACTTGGGCGTACATGTCACGAAGGTTAGAGTACGCAGTCTGATCGATTGATCTACTGAACACGTACAAGTTCTTAAATGTCAACCCTTGGCCGTCGTAAATAATGTTCAGCAAAAGATTCGTTTTCCCACAACCGGACGGGTCAACAATTAAACAGCGTAGTGGTCTCGGTATCAGGTCGTTGTCGAAGTAGTCATTAACATACACTTGGATATCCATTCCAGATGGGTACTTATAAGAATGGTATTTTATAATTTCCCCAGGGTAGTGATTTGATCCCATCTTCTAATATGTAGCGTTTGTCATCTTTACTACTCAGTGATGATTTGAATAGCTCAACACTGAATAGTTCATGCCTAGAACTACGTATCATGTTCATAGATACGTATTTAGTTTTCCCTTTGAACAGACACTCTTTGTAGTCTGTAAATGATATCTCATTTTTCACAACAGACTTTTTAACCCCTTTAGATCGTTTGGAGGTTTTCAGTTTATCTAGTTTATTTTTTTCGTCATTCTTTTCTTCGTCTTCTAATTGATACGCGTACATTTTGGATCTAAGCCCGACGAATTCTCACATGATAGAACCCTTTATTTCGTCTTTCATTTTGCCCAATTTTTTTTGTTAACTCGGGGCATACCGTACGGATTGGTTTCTGCATAATCACTAGTGTCGAAATATTTAATCATACTTTGCATGTCCTGATAAAAATCAATTGTTTCTATCTTGTACGTAAGAGAATCTGTGTCAGTATATTGCAATGATATTTTATCACCGTAACGTTTTTTCATTACATTATAATGGAATTTGTACATCATCAACTTTGATACATCGAGAACACACGCACCTACATATATGGGTTTGTTAAATTTCGTTTTTACTTTAGCCATATTGAACCGCAGCTAAGTTTTCACAGAAAATCGTCCGGCTCGCGAAATTAGGTTTGGCAATCAATTTCTCAAGCTGATCACATTTTGAAACGAGACGAATGTTTACACGGTTCCGAATATTTTCCATAGTCTTTCTGAATACTGCATTATTCATCAGTTTATAGAAATCCTTCTCAAAGTCGTTTTGAGCTTTTATGCGATACTTCGTGTTTAAGTTGATATATTTTTTGAGAAATTTTGACTGTACGAAACTTATTATTCTGTGGATCTTCGTGACCTGCATACCCAATGATAAATAGAGTTTTAAATTACGATAGTGTAAAACATATCTTTCTTTGTTGTATAGAGTGGTTAGTAATTTTGCTTCTTTAGACCCTGGTGGACACATTCGCTCAGGAGCTAGGGGGAGATCAGAATGTTGATCGTGTAGGTTTTCAGGGTACACAAAGTCAACTTCAAGTATATAACCGATTGTATCATCATCGTTAATTTTTGTAACATCGAAATACTCTATATCTGCACCAATGTCAGCTCCATCTTTCACCAGCGAAAGTCTTTTATCGGCATCGGCTGACTCATCGCATGACCGTAAAGATTGTTCATATCTACATAGGTTAGATATGTGCATGGAAGGGTTGAGTCATAATCTTTCATATAGGGGTTGTTAGCTTTAGCGTGACGGTTCGAGCATTGAGATATTCCACCTCGAACCATTTTTTCCCACATCAGTAGCATATTAATATCAGACAGTAGGTCAAGTGTTACATTTGTAGTTTTCAGCATCGCACTCCAAGCTAGACCTGGTGCTGTGAAATACCATGCCGGATCTAATTTGTATATTCCCATGCACACATCTCTAAAATTTTCCATGACATCAGCCAGTAGCAGTACATCTGTAGTGTTGTATAACAGTGTGTATTCCTTTAGGTCTTTAACTCCTAGATCATGCTAGACCATACAAGCGTGTTTGTAATCTTGCTCTGTGATATTGGTTTTATTTATTTTTTATAAAATGCTGATTTTGGCGGTAGTGATGTCACATTGTACTTGTCCAACGAATCCATATAATCTTATGGATAGACACCCTTCCTCAGTAGCAGATCTACAGATTCATTCTCATAGTGTTTGATAGTATGCATTAGTTTACTTTTAGGGAGGTTGCTTACGAGAGTGTCCAAACTGAGACTCATAAATTTGAAAGAATCAAGGAATCGTAGTTTAATACCATTTTCCACCTTCACAGTAAACGAAATGTACCGCTCTTCGTTGTTTGGTATTATATTGATAGTGTTACCACGCTCTCCGTATTGCTTAATGAATAGGTGTGTATCATAACCAGCCAAGTTGTCAATGAAGACGGGTATGAAATTAGGCACTCTATACTTCAAATTACATTTGTTATGGGCAACAACTCTGAATTTACCGGTTACATGATCATGATCTATCACGCGGTCATCTTCTAATACTCTTCTACATATGTGACATCTGTTGGTGATTTTAACCTCTCTAAATTCAAGATCAGTCAGTGGTAACATTGGAACCTCATTCTCTCTGTTGTAGCGTTTAAAGATTTCCTCCGATTCACATATTAATATATCTACAAATTTGGAAGCTGCATCCTCGCCGAAATAACTAACTGGTGGTTTATAAATACCTCTGTCGTGTGTTCCATACAAACAGAAACTTATTGGTCGATGTTTTTGATATCGCAGGGTATAGGGTTCTGTGATTCCTTCGGTTGGATCCTTCTCCTTTTGTGCTTCTTTTATTGGAATCAAACAACATTCGAAATCAGCGTAGAATACAAACGGGACTCTCATCGAGCAGTTGTATTGTCTGAATTTTATGAAAGCACCTTCATCTGGCAACTCAACTCTCAAAGCTTTGTGGTTCCCACAGTCCAATTATTTATTAACAAATCCCTCTCCAAATCTAAACACCTAATCCTCCTATCCCCTCAACATACCAAAAAATACCAATATCCAACCACCAAAAACCTCAACAAAATACCCTACATCTCAATCAAAACAACAACCAACCCCCCCACACTATAATTCAAAAACAACCAAATACCACTTCTCTTCACTCAACACCCAAAACTAACCACCTCACACATAACCAA
This sequence comes from Stictocephala bisonia, assembly GCA_035578905.1. Taxonomy (NCBI): domain Eukaryota; kingdom Metazoa; phylum Arthropoda; class Insecta; order Hemiptera; family Membracidae; genus Stictocephala; species Stictocephala bisonia. The sequence goes on along the minus strand of JAQJVL010006883.1, from coordinate 243 downwards.
TCCCACCCTTCCCTAACCACCCATACTTCCCAAATTCCTACATACCTTTCCCACCACCAAACCTCACAACTACCCCAACCATAACATATCAAACACCAATCACCCCCTAATCTCCATAAACAAATATTTACCCTATCTTCACCCATCACCCCCTCCCCCAAAATCACCAACAAAACCCCCAATCACCCTCAAACCTTAAAACCCACTCATTCTTACTATTAATACTACTCACCAACCTTTTTC
>JAQJVL010006882.1:0-26689 GCA_035578905.1 Stictocephala bisonia | reverse complement strand
CGTTAAAATAAACTGGAACTTTATAACGTGGTAGAATCACTCGTTGCCGTCGTAAATCATCTGGGCTGGTTTTAAAATTTCAATGAGGTGATGCAGGCTAGGCTTAATTTACGTTTGTTTTTTATTAGTAAAAAAAATAAAATAAAGGCCTCCTTCCTTGAATTAGGATTAGGAAAAACTTTAAAATTATTGTAAAACTTAATCTAGAATTGTTAAACTAATAACAACAAGTTACAATTTAATCGATTCATTACATTTTAATCAATGACCCAAAAAACAAATTAATCACAACCAGATTTATTGGTTTTTATCTATCTAATATGTAGTATTACTCATAACCCCAACCATAACCCTGACAAATCCCGGATTGCTTGTATTGACGATTTGCCCTTTTTAATCCCATACGGTTCAAGTAAATTTCAGAAGAGATTAGCTGCTTAAGCTCGGTGGTTATTTGTGTTTCCCTACTAATTTACAGTCTGACTGATCCGTATGTAGGAAAGCGTTATTCATCCATTCCCAGTTATCTCAATAGTTTATAATTAATTAAAATTTGCCCATAACGGGCAATCAATCAACACATATGCTGTACGAATGATAGTAAATTATGTTTTACATTGTGGATTTTTTATAACAAATAATTTTTGATTTTAAGGCAACTAATATTATCGCCATTTCCCTAGATTATTCGTAGTTTATTGTTTTTGTAAGTTGTGAGGACGTAGGCTGGGTTTGGTGCGTGCTAGTCGGTGGGCTAGTGCAACTCTGATCCAATCAACTTACGGTTTCACCGAGGTACATCACAGAAAGAAGCGTATGCGAACTATTTTTGTAAGTTGTGAGGACGTAGGCTGTGTTTGGTGCGTGCTCGATGGTGGGCTAGTACAACTTAGATCCAATCAACTTACGGTTTCATCGAGGTACATCAGAAAAAGAAGTGTATGCAAACTATTTTATATCGGACTTGTATTTATTCAACTTACAAGACTTGTTCTGAGATATGTCGGATGATATTTAGTTTCCGGACCCGCCTACTACACCTTCGTTAAAGTGATTTCGGCGAGTAATCTCCGAGGACCTTCTCTCCACCGTTAACTGAGTTTATTTTAGCTCTTACACCAGACGTTGGCGAATATTTTACATTCCTGCACCATTACAAGACCTACCTGAACATTTATAACCTAAATATTATATAAAACAATTATTAGCTCACCAAAATAATGATAATCATTTTTTTAATTTCAATCAAATTTAAAAATTGTGGCAAACGCATGTATATAATAACAACGTCTTGGACAAGGAACAGTTTTTATGGCTATTTGAAAAATCACTGGCACAGATTTTTATTTAAAACATACAAGTTTGGAACTAAGCTAGCTTTTTCCAACCACTACTTAAGTTCCAAAGTATATAATAATATTCCTATTTGCTCATCAGCTAGTTTTCATTTGTTTGGTTATGCTATTGATTGAATGTGGCTTTTTATGTAATATGATTTCTAATTTTGTTATCTTCTATTTATTGCTTGTTTCCAGATTTTATTCCATTTACTTTACAGCCCTTACCTATGAGGCATGTATTCACTTTAATTTAACATTGGTATTTAGTGGAAATTAATAAATATTGCCATCGTTGTAAAGTACTTGTCTACGTTAATATCAAGAAAATTAAATACCATATTCACTTTGTCTCAGATTGTGTGAATTAATTTTAGTTTTATTTTTAACAGTAAAAATAATTAGTATTTAATAGTTGTATATTTTCTATTTATCTGACAGAAAAACTTTGATTTTAACTAAATTATTTTACTATTTATTTAAAGATTGTTTTTGGATATACACGATTAATCTGAACATTTCATCATTAATCCAAGTTATTGTGAAAATGTGAATCGAGACCCAAGACAAAGTTGGACAATTTTTTAGCAAATTACATTTTTGAGAGCAAACGAATGAAATAAGATGGCGAGCAGTTTCAAGAACTGACATATTACTTATTTTGCATTTAAAGTGTAAAAAATTATAATTTCTTACTAAACACAACAGTACTTTATAGGTAATTAATATTTTATTGATATCTTGAGGAAGTTTGATAATACACAATTTACTATAACTTTTTTAAACACCCTACTCTGCCGTCTATAATAGGGCTATTAATAAGTGTTTTGTATTATGCATTTTCGAAACACTGTAACTATTTTCATATAGAGCCATAATTAATATCCAACACTTACTTCGTCTTTAATTATTATTAAACATTTGGGCATGGGTTCAATATTAAATACCGCAACAGTAACTACAGCTACAAGTATATAATAACACCATGTCATTTAATTAAAGACAATTATAGGATGAGGAGACCCAAATATGCAAAATACAGGTTTTTAATAAACTAACTAATCACTATTATTTTAATATCCAGAAGGTCAATTGAATTTTATCTTACTATATATAAATGGTTATGTGTTCGTACAGTTTATATTAAATTACTTGTACCATATGGGGAGCTATCGTTTTAAATTTTGTATTTATTAAATCCAAAAATTAATATACAACTTTTATGCACTGTAAATTTACTATTGCTATCTTATTTTTTCTTTGTTATATTTAATAGTCATAAACGATCTAAATTATTACGAGGCACTATTGTTATACTATCTTAAATAACAAATTTTTTAAATAATATTAACAACACCTCATAACTTTATTGAAATAGAGAATATAGAAAGATCAGTTCTCAGTAATTCCAAGGAATCAAAAATACAAATCAAATGAGGCTCTATGGAATGTTGCCAAACTACAGCACAGCTTGTGGCCTGATATTGAAGTTGTGTCATATCCCAGCGTCCTTGGAACAATGGGATGTATCGCATTTGATTCTTATGGCAGTTGGAAACTTACCTTTGTTTGAAAACAAAGAATATCTTAGATCTATGTCAGAATTTTGTTTCCTAATTTACAAATGAAATAATTAGTTTAATTTTAATTATGGTAAATATGAAAATTAGTAGTCCCGCTCGATTTTTAAAATTTTTTCAACAGTCAATACTAACTAAAAAAAAAACACAAATCCATATAATGTTTTCCCAAATTGAAAAAAATGCACATAGAAAACGATGTTACTACACCAATATTAAATAGTATTATATCTTAAACACAAATATGACATAAACTTCTTCCTAATACAAATAAACTGAGAGAGTTAACGAAAATTTAGGATAGCTTGTTTAAGCTAGATTACGGTGTTAAGTTTAGGTTGTGTTTGGTAGGTTTAGGTTAGGTTAGGGGATGTGTAAGTAACCTATTGTTATGGTGGGTAACTTTTAGTGGTGGCCTTGATAAGTGTGATGCCTGCTATGACAAAATATATAGTAATTTTATAACTTTAAAAAATTAAAACGTCATTTATGAGAAAAATAGCCTGCATATTCCAAAATAATAGGTAAATTATACTAACAATGTTTGTTAAATATCTGAGATATTATTTTTCAAAGGAGGGTAATGGATGTTATATTCATGTTTACGAGAAAACGTACGTTAGAAAGATTCACACAAAAAATAGAGGTCGCTTTCAATTTTTTGCAGAGCATGAACTCTATGGTATAAATAGATTACAAACTAATGTTAAATCTTTATTAATCTGTAAGGTAATAATTACTATATTTATCCTTGAATGATTTGGGACGAATTAAGGGAGGTGACTGACCAAAGTGCTAGCTCTGCTAGTTCGCATGGTGAAACGGAGAAACAACTCGACACACATTCAACACCCCCCCCCCCAAATTTTTTAAACCCCCAACCCCCCCCCCCAAGTCCAATTTTTTTCTTACAAAATTTTCCCCTTTTTTAAAAAAAAAAACAAATTTTCTTTTTTCCCCCCCTAAACAAAAAAAAGTTTTTTTTTAAAAAAAAATTTTGGGCCCCCCCAAAAACCCCCCCCCAACCCCCAAACAAAAAAAAACACAACCCAAAACCCAAAAAAAAACACAAAAAAAAACCCCCCAAAAAAAATTTTTTTCCCAAAAAACTCCCCCCTTTTTTTTAAAAAAAACTTTAAAAAAAGGAAAAAGGGCAGGGGGGGAAAGGGGGGTTTTTTTTTAAGTTAGAAAAAAAACCGCAAAAAATTTTTTTTTCCCCCCATAATTACCCCCAAAAAAAAAAAAACAAAAAATTTAAAACCCCCCAAAGGCCCCCGCATACCAAAAATAAAAATTTTTCCCCCCAAAATTTTTTAAAACAAAACCCCAAAATTAAAAAACCCCCCATTTTCAAAAGACTTAAAAAACAAAAAAAAAATAAACCCAAAATTTTTCACAAATCTAGGTTTGAAAAACAAAACTTTTTAAACTTTTTTTCGAAAAAAATTTTTATTTTCCCCTTGGGACTTTTTAAAAATCGGACCCCCCTACCCCCTTTTTCCAGGGGGGGAAAAACAACCACCCCCTTTTCAAAAAGGGAGCCCCCCATTTTTTTTTTCTAAAAATTTTTCCCTTTTAAATTTCAAAAAAAAAAATTTTTTTTCCCCGAAAAACCCCCATTTTTTTTTTAAAAAATTTTTTTTTAACAAGAAAAAAAAAACCCCCTTTTAAAAAAAAAAAACAAAAAACTTTCCCCCCAAAAAACAACAACCGCCCCCCCAAAAACCCCCCAAAAAAAAAAAAATTTTTTTTTCTCAAAAAACATTTTATTTCCACAAAAAAAAATAGCTTTTTATAAAAAAACATACAACTGAAAAAAAAAAAAAAAAAAAAAAAAAAAAAATTTTTGAAAAAAAAAAAAAAATGTTTTACGGGAGAAAAAACTAAAATCTTTTAAATAAAACAATAAAAACCAAATTAAACCACAACCCCAAAAAATTTTTTAAAAAAAAAAAAACAAAAAAAACCCAAAAAACAAAATACCCCCAAAATTTTTTTAAAACCAAAAAAAAAACCCATACAAAAAAAAAAAATTAAAACCCAACCCCTCCCCCCCCCTTTTTTTTTTAAATTTTCCCAAAAGGGGGAAAATTTCAACCCCCAAAAAACCAAACAAACCCCCCAACCCCCCGGGGGTTTTTTTTGGGGGGGCCCCCCCCTTTAAAAAAAACCCCCATCTTTAAAAACCCCAAATTAAATGAACCCCCCCCCCCAAAAAAAAAATTTCCTTTTAAAAATAATTTCCCCCAAAAAGAAAATTTAAAGACCCCCGCCCCCCCCCAAAGGTTTAAAAAAAAAAAAAAAAAGGGGGAAAAAAAAAAATTTTTTTTTTCCCCCCCCCCCCCAACCCCTCCCCAAAACCAAAAAATTTTCAAAAATTTAACCAACCCCTTTTTCCCCGGGTGGTTTTTCAATTTTAGGGGAAACCCTTTTTTTAACCCAAAAACCAAAATTTCAGAAAAAAAACTTTTCCCCCCCTTTTTAAAAAAAACCCCAAAAAAAACCCGGGGCCCCCCCCTGGACCAAAAAAACCTTTTTTTAAAAACCCCCCCCCCTGCAAAAAATTTAAAACCAAAAAAAAACCCCCAAAAATTTCCCAGGAAACCCTTTTTCGGGCCAAAAAACTTTTTTTAAAAAACCCCCAAAGCTTTAAAAGGTTTTTTTTTTTCCCCCAACATTTTTAAACCCCCAGCCCCCTTAAAACCCCCGGGTTTTCCCTTTTCCCCCCCGAAAAATCCCCCCAAAAAAATTTTTTCCCCCTTTTTTTAAACCTCAAAAGGGCCCCAACCCTTTTTTTAATCTTTTTTTCCTTTTTTTTGGGGGGAACCCCGCCCAAATTTAAAATCCCAACACCGAAAAAAGGGGGAACCCCCCCGTTTTTTAAAAAAACCCCCGGGGCCCCCTTTTTTTGGGGGGGAAAGGAAAAAACCCCCCCCAAAAATTCCCAAAACCCCTTTTTTAAAAAAAAGCACACCCCCAAAAAGGGCCCCCCCCTCCCCCCCAAAAAGGGGGGCGGGGGCCCCCACAAAAGGGGAATTCCCACGGGGCAATTGGGGGGGGTCCCCCCCCCCAAAACCCCAAAAACCCCCCCCCACCAATTTATTTTTCCCCCCCAACCTTAATTTTTTGGGGGGGCCAACCCCCCCCCAAAATTTTTTAAGGGGCCCCCGGGGCCCGCGGGCCCCCCCCTTTTTTTACCAACCCCCCCCGGCAATTAAAACCCTACAAAACCCCCTCCCCCCCATTTTTTCACCCCCCCCCCCGGTTTTTATTTTCCCCCAAACCCCCCCCTTTTTAGGGGGAAACCCCCCCCCCCCCCCCTTTTTCCCCCCCCCAAAACCACGAAAAGGGGGCAATCCCACCGGGTTTTTAGCCCCGGGGGAAAAGGGGGCCCCCGGGGGGGAAAAAATTTTAAAAACCCAAAAACCCAAACAAAACCCCAGTTTTTTACTTAAAACTTAAAACCCCCCCCCCCCAAAAACACTTTTTCCCCCCCTTTTTTAAACCAAAAACCCGGCCCAAACCATTTTCCAACCTAAAAAACCCCGCCCCCCCACAACAAAAAACCCCAACCAAGCCCCCCCCTTTTCCCCCCAAACCCCCTTTCTTACCCCCCTTACTTTTAAAAAAAAAGGGGAAAAATTTAAATCACAAAATTCCCAAATTCTTTCACCAAAGAAAAAAAAAAGGGGGGAAAAACCGGCTTTCCCCCCCCCCTTTTTTTAAGCAAAAAATAAAAGGATTTTCCAATTTTTCTTTAAAGTCCAAAAGACCCTTAAATAGGTGAAGGGGGGAATTTTATTAAAACCGGGGGAAAAAAAAGTTTGGGGAAGTTAAAAATTTAAAGCCATTTATTAAAAGGGAGGGCATTGATTTTTAAAAAAGCATAAGGGACAAAATGGGAAACCAAAAAATGGAACACTGAGAAAATATTTCACCCCCCCAAAAAACTGTTTATTTTAAAGAAGCCCCCCTTTTTAAATATAAAGAAAAAGGGAAAAATTTTCCCGGATGAGCCCAAAATAAATAATAGAAAATTTTTTAAAATTTTTAAATGTTCTTTTAGACAAAAAAAAAATAAAATAAATTTTTTTTTTTTAAATAGAGAAAATATGGGGGTTTGGAAAAACTTTTAAAAGGTTTTTTTTAAAAAAATAATTACACATAATTATTTTAAAAGAATTAAAAAGATTAAATAAAAAAAATTTTACAATTTTTATTGTAAACTTAAAAAACAAAAAAATTTTTGGTTTTTTTTTTAAAAAACTTTAAAAAAAATAAAAAATGTTTTTTTTGAAAAAATTTTTAAAACAATTTTTAAAAGACTTAATTCTTTTAAGGAGGTTTTACCCCCCCAATCCTTTGGGGAAAAAAAAAAAAAGGGAAAAATGAATAACCGTTTTTGAAGTCAAAAATTTTTTATTTGAAAGTTTTAAAGGGTTTAGAAACCCTCCAGAAAATTTTTTTTTTACCATTTTTTTTATTAAAAACCCTTTTTGTTTTTAAAGAATAATTGTTTTTTTATGCAAATTTTTCCCCCCCTTTCCTTTTAAAAACCCACCCGAAAAAAAACAAGTTTAGTTTTTTTTTTTTTAAAATTTACCTTTAAATTTTTATTTTTTGTTTTTTTTTTTTTAAATTAAAAAAAAAAATTTATCAAAAAAACCAAAAAAAATAATTTTTTTTTTAAATTTTTTATTTATTTTTTAACCCCTTTTATTAAAAATTTTTTTTTTAAAAAAATCATAAAAAATAGGGATGTTTAAAAATCCCCAAACAATTTTTTATTTTGAAAAATAAATTAAAGTTCATTTACAATTAAAAATTTTAAATTTTAATTTTTAAAGATGATTTTAAATTTTAATTGGTTTACTTCCTTTTTATTTTTTTAAAGATTTTGAAAAATTAATTTTTTTTTTATTTAACATTGTTTAAAAAAAATTTTAAAATTTTTTTAAACTCCAAAAAATTTTTTTTTTTTTTTCCCCCTTTTTCGGAACAGGGTTTTTTTTAAAAAAAATTTTTTTTTTGGCCTGGGGCCTTAAACCCCTTTAAAAAATTTTCAATTCAATTTTTTTTTTTAAATTTTACTCCCCAAAATTTGGGGGGTTTTTTAATTTTAAAAAAAAAAAAGAACCCCAAACAAATTTTTGAAGTATTAAATTATTAATCAAATTTTTTTTTTTTCTCGTTTCCAATGAAACTTGTCCTTTTAAAAAAAATTTTTTTATTACAATTTTTTGGGAAAATAAAAAGGGGGTTAAATTTTTTATATAATTTTAAACAGTAAAAAATGTAAGCCTCTTTGAAAAAATTTGGGGCCCAAATTTATAAAATTTTTTAAAAATTTTCTTTTTTCAATGCTTTTTTTTTAGTTTAAAATTTTTTAATTTTAAAAAAGAAAGTTTCTTTTAGAGGGGGCCCGGGGATTGAAGCCAAAAAACCAAAAAAAATTTGGGGTTGCCAGTTTCCCCCCAATCTGTAATGGCTTTTTAAAAAAAAAAGTTAAGAAAAAAGTAAAACCCTTTAAATTTTAGGATTTTTTAAATCTTTTTTAATTTTAAATCTTTTTGGGATTTTTTTGAAATAAAAAAAAATTTTTAAATTTTTTAAAAAAAAACGTTTTTTTTTCTTGAGATTTTTTTTCGCAAAAAAATTCTTTTATCCACTTTTTTTTTTAAAAATTTTATTTTTAAAATTTAATTCCTTGGGGGTTAATTCCAAGGGGTTAAAAAACGGATTTTCGTTTCCCAGAAAGGCCTTAAGGGTTATTTTTTTTAAAAAAAATTTAAAAACCCATATTTTTTAAACAAACCTTTTAACCCCCCTTTAAAAACAACTTGGGCTAATTAAAATTTGGTTTTTTAAACAAAACATCCAATTAGGAAAAACAGATTTTTTTTTTTTTTTAAATTTCAACAAAATCCCAAACCCAAAAAATTTTAAATTTTTTTAAACAATTTCTGTTTGGGGTTTAAAATTTTTCCCAATTTTTGGGCCCACCCTCCTCTTTTTTTTTTTAAAAATTTTAAAACCCTTTCTGAAAACTGGGGAAAGTTTATTTTAAAACCTTCCAAAAAGGAAAAAAATTTTTTATTTTGTAATTTTTAAAAAATTAAAATTTTTTTTAAATTTCCAAAAGTTACATTTTAAATGAAAAAATTTTTATTTTTATTTTTTATTTAAATCCCTTTTTCCCCAAAAATTTTAAAGACCCATTCTTAAAAAATTTATATTTACCCCTTTGGGGAAAATTTATTAATCCCTTTTTTATTTTAAAAAAATATTTAAAACTTCAAAAAGTTCATGTTAAAAAAATTAAAAATTTAAATTATTTAAAAGGAAACCCCCTAGGGGCCGGGGTTTAAAACTGGGATGGACCCCTGATTTTTTTTCCCTTTTCAAAAGATATAAAAAAAAAAGTCTGAAAAACAAAAAAATTAAAAACCCTAGGGCCCCAGATCCCAAAAGGTTTTAATCGTAGTTTTGACTTAAGGGTAAATTTTTAAAAATCCATTTTTAATTTTTTTTTTACTAATTTAAAGCCCCTTAGAAAATTTTTTAAATTTTAAAAAATTTTCGAAACTTGAAAAATGAAAATCCCACCCCCTTTTTCCCCCAAAACATTGAAGGGAACAAAAACCCTATACCATTTTTATTTCAAAATGAGTTTTTAAACAATGGGCCCTAATTTCCTAAAGGAAACCTTAATTTTCCCCCGGGGTTTTTTTTTGGAGAAATTTTGGTGTTTTATGGAGGAAGGATAAAAAGGCTTATCTTACCTAAAAAAACCAATAACATGTGTTCGTATTCCTCCAAACTGTGGGCCTTTTTATTTTAACAAAAATTAAAAAGGCTCTTTCAAAAAATAGTCACCTTATAAAAATGACAACGTTCCTCTACACTCAATCGCTCTTCATATTTACCAGTTACTCTACAATCGGCGACTTGGAAATGAATAATGAATCGTCTCTGATAACAGTTTACCGACAACAACCATATATACTACGTACATCAGGTGTTACATACAGTTATATGTCATTGTGCAACAGCTCAACACTTTATTATACTGTTTGAATGTCACACATAGAGGTCGATTGATTTAGGATATTTCATAATTAAGGCAAAATATAAAACTCACTGTATATTTACTAGAATTAAATTCCACTGGGAACTAAATAGGCTTCCCACTTCAATAATGTATGTGATTAAATTTAAAGTTCATTTGTAAATGCCATTTTTTTAAATATACTATATCAACGTATCAAATACAGTATACTAAAGACAAACGTATAAATGGCGCACCAATAACCACAGTGGAAGCAACTAAAGACTAACGTATAAATGGCGCACCAATAACCATAGTGGAACTAACTAAAGACTAACGTATAAATGGCACACTAATAACCACATTGTAAGCAACTAAAGACTAACGTATAAATGGCGCACCAATAACCACAGTGGAAGCAACTAAAGACTAACGTATAAATGGCGCACCAATAACCACAGTGGAAGCAACTAAAGACTAACGTATAAATGGTGCACCAATAACCACATTGTAAGCAACTAAAGACTAGCGTATAAATGGCGCACCAATAACCACAGTGGAAGCAACTAAAGACTGACGTATAAATGGCGCACCAATAACCACAGTGGAAGCAACTAAAGACTGACGTATAAATAGCACACCAATAACCACAGTGGAAGCAACTAAAGACTAACGTATAAATGGTGCACCAATAACCACAGTGGAAGCAACTAAAGACTAACGTATAAATGGTGCACCAATAACCACAGTGGAAGCAACTAAAGACTAACGTATAAATGGTGCACCAATAACCACAGTGGAAGCAACTAAAGACTAACGTATAAATGGCGCACTAATAACCACAGTGGAAGCAACTAAAGACTAACGTATAAATGGTGCACCAATAACCACAGTGGAAGCAACTAAAGACTAACGTATAATTGGCGCACCAATAATCACAGTGTAAGCAACTAAAGACTAACATATAAATGGTGTACCAATAACCACAGTGTAAGCAACTAAAGACAAACGTATAAATGGCGCACCAATAACCACAGTGTAAGCAACTAAAGACAAACGTATAAATGGCGCACCAATAACCACAGTGTAGGCAACTAAAGACAAACGTATAAATGGCGCACCAATAACCACAGTGTAAGCAACTAAAGACAAACGTATAAATGGCGCACCAATAACCACAGTGTAAGCAGGTAAACTTGAGACACCGCCAACTAAAATGCACACAACCAATAAATACATATTATTTAGCCAAATAAATAACATTAAAGAAAATTTAGCATACCATTATTATAATAACTGATATCGTTTTAGACATTTTACAATAGTTTAGTAATGTATGTATGTATTTTTCACTATAATTCAAATATGTACCTATAATTTATGTAATTTACCTACTCCAGATAAGAAATTGTGGAAAGTGTCCATATTAATGAGTAAAAAGCTTTGACCTTTCTGCTTAGGAGTTTTCAATGGAAAATATCTTATAAATGAACCGATGGATGTGTGTAATATTCCCTTTTGTATTTGTGAGCATTCTAAGTTTAAGGTCATTATACCGTTATCTGTAGAAATACAATTTCCTAAGAACAAAACTTCCTAAAATACATTTATCTAGTAATATCTTTTTAATGGAGAATTGAAAACAAATATTTCTTGGATGAAATCAAACCATTTTCGCATACTACGAGTATTTTAGATCCATGAACGTAAGGGAAATTATTACATAAGGGTTATACTTTTAATTGCTATAGTGTTATATAGTAAATTTAGTACAGTAAAACTGAGGAGAAGGTAATTTCTGTGGTCCATTTTCTGTTGAAACTTTTTATTGAGACAGTTGTCTAATATTGGTTGATAATTGTGTGAATTATTTTTAAATTTATATTTCTAGAAAGTTAAACTATCGAAATAAAAGACTCATGATTTATTCTAATTCGTGAAAATAATTTTTCTGTAAGTCTTGTTAATTTTAAAAACTTTTAACAGTTTTTAAAACTTACATTACAATTTTAAACAAATAATTGCAATTAATATTTTTTTATACTACAGAAAAAAAGAGTATCTTATATATTTCCACTGCAGTTCTTCCCTTGTAAACCAACGCCTTCCTTCTTGTCAAATTCCATTACATACTTAAGGCAGTTTTAGAACATCTGCAAGTAGTGAGAAAAGAATTTCTTTGGTCCATCAGATCTCTAAAGGACTGATTTTTGGTGATCCATTAAAATTAAAATGATTTCTACTTTGTTTGTTTCAAAAACTTGTTTACACTCTTGAAACTTGTGTTAGCAAAAAACAAAAAAATATTCTAGCCTCTATAAAATTAATTATTTGATGAATTAAAAGGTTTTCACATAAATCCATGCTTGATGTAATAGTTAGGTACTTTTACAGTCTAATGCAATCTTCGGGTTTTCTTCAAAACGGATATAAAAGTAATTATTTTATTGAAAGATAAAAATATAAACGGACTATTACATTCAATTTATAATATATTTTTAAGAGTTAATAAAATGTATTATGATATATTTTATAAACTTCATGCCATTGAAAAGGAGCTTAAGAGTTAAATTCATTATAAGTATAAATTAGTTTTAATTAATTGTATGTGATTGTGACGCCTTTATTGCATATTATACATAAATTTAGATATTATCAATACAAAATTGAATTCAACAGTATTCCATGTGTGTAGCTTAAAAGTATTTTTCTTCGTTAAGTGGCCATTGGGATGAAGCTATATTCTGTTTAAAAGCGATCACCATACTAATTCTTATGTAATCTTTAGTCCTCCATAAGTACTAAAAATAATTTTAAATATGTAAATGTTTAAATAAATAAACGGTCAGATCTACTTTTTAATCAGCTACTTGGGGACAAAGTGTTTGGAAGATTGTAGGCGATAGGTTGGATGCTCGGTCCTCTTAACCACAGCGAATGTCTCTTTCATGTTTTTCATCACCAACAAAATATATCTGAAGAAAAGAAGGTTCTTCTTGTCAATGTTGGTGGTATTGACCCACCCATCCGCCCATACACGTACGGAGGTATAAATTTATTCAGGGTGTATATTGGTATTGACCCACCCACCCACCCATACACGTCGTACAGTAGTATTGACCCACCCGCCCACCCATACACGGCGTACATTGGTATTGACCCACCCGCCCGCCCATACACGGCGCATATTGGTATTGACCCACCCACCCATACACGGCGTACATTGGTATTGACCCACCCATACACGTCGTACAGTGGTATTGACCCACCCACCCACCCATACACGGCGTACATTGGTATTGAGCTTAAGTAACCATGGCGTCCGCTCAATGGTTGCTATCTGCGTGGACACTACTAGAGAAGTCTTGAGTGTCCATGTTGGGTGATAATCATTGTACGGATGTTGTGTGGGGGAGATAACTGAGTATCAAGCTTGTCAATTAGCTGAAAATCAGACCAGCACTACGTGGTTCGGATTCCACGTAAATCAGTAGGTCCCTTAGTTGCCCTGACAGTTGGGCTATTAATAAATTGCCCTTTCTGAGGAACAGTTGAACTCAGTTAGTAACCAGACTACACTCATCCACACTCATCCTACAATCAAATCATCATTCATATTTGCCTTAAAATACGCAAAACGTTGTGTCGGCGTCTCATATGTAAGAATAAGAATACAAGGAATTTATTAGTACAGTAGTTTAAAATTACGAAGAAATTTAAGCAGTATTCATATCAGGGAGTAAGTGATCCCAAGTACATTTATACCAAAATGAATTAAGGCTACTAATTATTTTTGTGTGTTTTTTTTTTTTTTTTTTTTTTTACTTAGTTTAGGTTAGTTAGGTTTTTTATATCAAAGCTTTCAACTTTGATCTGGTGATGAAGGTAGTCCTAACTTACCAGATTACGGTAACTGAAGCTGAAAACTTGATTTACAGATTACCATCATAAAGCCAATTTTGTACTCCGTTTAATTTTTAATATCTTGTTCACGTCTGAGCATTATTGATGAATTATAAAACAACACATCGAAAATTTCAAGTCTTATGCTTAAAATAAACGAACTTTACCATGCTTTCTTTCGTGCTCACTCACTTTATGAAATAAATATCTGGGGTAATTCTTCTGATTCCAATAATTTTTTTTTTTTTTTTTTTTTTTTTTTTTTTTTTTTTTTTTTTTTTTTTAGGCAGATAAACGTTAATAGTAACAAAGAATCTTATAAGGAGAGTTTTATCAATCCTAAAATATTCACATTTATTTTATATTCTCTCTTATATATTAAAGAACGTCTAATGAACTTGATTTAAGATGTGACATCCATAAACCATAACACTAGAAAACAGAATTGATATTAGACTATAAAGTCCAAACGCTGTTTGACTCAACTGGGTTAATCTGTTTAATTTATTGTGGCCTGAACACAGGACTTCATCATTAAAAGCGTTTGAGCTTAAGATTGAGAAATTTCTTGAAAGTAAAGATTTTTAATCTATTGAGGAATTTCAAATGAATATTATGTTCTGACTCTCATTCTATTGATATACTCTTAAAAGTTAGAATTTTAACTATATAGTGCTAGGTCTATGCATACATTTTATTTATAGCTATTGACAAGGTCTATTACACTGTATTGTGTTTACTAGCAATAAAATCCTGTATAGTAATGATCATACTATCTATGATTCAAAAATAGTTTCTGGGTTTATTTTTTTTCAGTATATATCAATATTCCTAACATTGTTTTGGTTTGACGATTCAAGTTTAGGATGGTTTTGTAAGTACATCGTTTCAATACATCAAAAGTTCCAGCTCGGAAGAAGTTAGCCTGGGCTGAGGCCACCATACAAGTGTTAATGTGGCTAAATATACTGAATATTAACTAATATTATTATTATTTTTTATTTTTTTCAAGACTACAGTATCATCATCTCATCCAATACATGACTGCCATTTTCACAGGTCGTCCTACACAGCCTCCTAAATTTATGTCTATACCTCCAGGTTTCCTCATCCTCCATTTGTCTTGCAACTCTGGTTTAAATTATGTTGTACAAAATTGGTTCATCCATCATACTGATATCTCGTACTCAAACTGTTCAAACTATTTCACTGAATAGAGAACCAATTCGACTCAACTACCATCATTGATTTAAATAATCAATAACATCGAAGCAGTCAATCAAAAACCATACTTATACCACTATACAAAATATACAGATATAAACATACATATCATGACAAATACAGAATTTATGCTTAATACAATATTTGACAACATGTGCTAATATCAAGAATAAAACATGACACCAATACAGATCCCTCCCAACTTAAAAAACACACAATTAACGCCCAATAATAGACAACTGTCACAATAAAAGTTTTCAACAGGCAATGAACTAAATTGAAACGTAAGTGAAAATACCTAGAAAAATGTTTATATATGTCTGAAAATTGGCTTCTTCTCACTACTTAGAGATGCTCTAAAACTAGATTAGGATGCCATGGAATTTGACAAGAAGCAAGGCGTTGGTTTACAAGGGAAGAACTGCAGTGGCAATAATTAAGATAATCTTTTTCCCGTAGTCTACAAAAAATATTAATTGCAGTTATTTGTTAAAAAATGTTGCAGTTAATTTAATGTTTTAAAACTGTTCAGATTATTAAAACTAACAAGAATTACATAAAAACTATTTTCACGAACTGGAAAAAATAATGAGTAATTTATTTTTATAGTGTAACTTTCTAGTAATATATAGCTATATAGCCTATATTTAACGACATAATAGTTGATAATTTTACTATGATTTATTATGATTCAATTCTTTAGTATAATTCATCATTATCCACTATGATATGGCTGTTACATCCACTAGACTCCACTCCGGAAGTGATCTGACAACCGGAAGTGATTGATATCAAGGGGCCTGACGGTATTGTCAAATGACAAATGACACTAAGGACTATTGCTCGCCTCTTTATTCTGTGTGAGGCCTGGATTCAATGGATATAAAAATTTCAACACTTATAACTAAATTCAGCATTTGAAAAAATCCTTAACAATCATTACAAAATATTATTTCAGTAAAGTAAATAGTTTATGTTATATTAAAACAACCATACAAATTAATCTTCCCAAAGTAAAGTAACGTATTAGCATGGTATAGCTGACACCATGGTATATCTACTGATGATGTAAATAATTGTTGTTAAAATATTTACCTAAATTAAATATCAATTTTGAAAGTTTTCAATGTAATTATAATGGCTGTGACTTCCAGAATAAATACGAGCCTTTTAGCGAGTAAATTGGGTTCATTTTAAATAAACATATTTCGTCTTAAATATCTGTTTTGACGTACATTTTTTTTAAATTTTTTTTAGCAATGTAAGATTTGTACACTGCTTTTAAAATTACAATGTAAATATAAAAGATTAATATCAATGCAATTTTAAGAATAATTTCCTAAAAATATTACTATTGAATTTGTACTATTACGTGTTTTACGTATTAGTGTTTTAAAGCAGATTATTTCATCTATATTAATGAAACAAACAATCTGATTACAATTGAATTTAAGTGCTTTTTTTTGTTTTTTTTTTTTTTGTTTTTTTTTATACAATATTATACAATAACATCCTGTAAAGTTCTAGGAAACAACATACTAAGGAATGAAATAATAAACAGCGATTCAATATTTTAAAATATATTAAAAGTTAAAAAATTATAATACTTACAAAAACTTTATGAAAACCACTTGTGAACAAATTCTTAAAATCCATAAATCCATGATTTAAATGTGAAAATTAAATATATTTCATTACTAAAAACTTAAAATTCAATTAAAAAAATACTATTTATGATTTCTTTCGTATAAAGTAAAATATTTAGTGAGGTTTTCCATCAGTAAATTTGAAAGTCAATTTGCATGTAAAGTACCATCGTAAATTATGAGACCGTGAATTTCCCCTCACATAAAACCCCTCTTGAAACTGCCGTTTATCATTCAAAACCAGCTGAGTTCTGAATTAATTATTTATAACTCATGTCACAGACGAGTGTGCTTTCATTTTGCATTGATATTTTGTTCATTATTTTATTACTATTATCAAATGATGTTCATATGTACTTCCTCGCAAAGAAATGGCAGTTTATAAAAAAATGTATATTATTGCAAGATTATAATGAACATATGTTTCTTACCCCTCCCCAATAATCTTAATAGTAAAACAGTTGATTTAAGAAAATTTAATTTGAACAAAATAAATATAAACGTGGTTCAGCACTACTGTACTTGTATGGATGGTCAGGTGGTTCAAGCACTACTGTACTTGTATGGATGGTCAGGTGGTTCAGCACTACTGTACTTGTATGGATTGTCAGGTAGATCAGCACTACTGTACTTGTATGGATGGTCAGGTGGTTCAAGCACTACTGTACTTGTATGGATGGTCAGGTGGTTCAGCACTACTGTACTTGTATGGATGGTCAGGTGGTTCGGCACTACTGTACTTGTATGGATGGTCAGGTGGTTCAAGCACTACTGTACTTGTATGGATGGTCAGGTGGTTCAAGCACTACTGTAGTTGTATGGATGGTCAGGTGGTTCAGCACTACTGTACTTGTATGGATGGTCAGGTGGTTCAGCGCTACTGTACTTGTATGGATGGTCAGGTGGTACAAGCACTACTGTACTTGTATGGATGGTCAGGAGGTTCAGCACTACTGTACTTGTATGGATGGTCAGGTCGTTCAAGCACTACTGTACTTGTATGGATGGTCAGGTGGTTCAAGCACTACTGTACTTGTATGGATGGTCAGGTGGTTCAAGCACTACAGTACTTGTATGGATGGTCAGGTGGTTCAAGCACTACTGTACTTGTATGGATGGTCAGGTGGTTCAGCGCTACTGTACTTGTATGGATGGTCAGGTGGTTCAAGCACTACTGTACTTGTATGGATGGTCAGGTGGTTTAGCAGTACTGTACTTGTATGGATAGTCAGGTGGATCAGCACTACTGTACTTATATGGATGGTCAGGTGGGTCAATATTCCGTACAGCAACGCAATTCGTTTCACTTTGCGGTATTAGTGCTAAATATATGAGACGATAAGTGAACTGATTATATTACTGTTTTAATAATTGATGTGATATACACAATAATAACTTTCTTATCAGCATAATTTACTTAAACCCGTTAAATAGTGGAGAAATAATATCATTCAAATTAGTTACATTAAAATTCTAATGACCGCTACTCTGGAGAGGATAAACATTTCGAAGTTCGGTTTGCGGCAATTAATTTCTCTTGAATAGACCTTTCTTTGATGCCAAACTCGATCTAGGCTTACGTTGAAGATTTTCGTTGAACTCCTCGTGGGCCGTGCCCCTGAAAAGATGAAATGTCGCCAATATCATCAAAACGTATGTTCTTTAAAATCATGATCATGTACAAGATTTCATTTTTACAAGAGAAGTCATACAAATGTTGTGAAAGTGTTTCCATATTTTTTCCACCCTGTATAAATGTTACAACACGAGAGAACTTTTTTATTTATATTTTCTTTACAAATAAATAATGTCGTGGTGCCTGATGATGCCAGATGTCTGGTGAAAGGCTTAGTTGAAATTAAAATTTATTGATTTTTATTTAAAATTTAATAATTTGAATATATTTAAGTAATTAATATCAGCTGGATCTACACTTCACTACGAGAGAACTGTTCACTCGAAGATACATAATGAATACTGTTCTCTATAAAACGAACAGACATTATGCAACAAATTCAGCATGTTTTCTTTTTTACAAATATTTTCATGTAATATTTGATGGGTTAAGAACTTGATAGCATATATATATATATATATATATATATATATATATATATATATATATAAGTTGTAATTCCTAGGGCTGCTATTATAATAAAGTTATAATACGCTAAAACACGAGAAGGCTGTTCACTTGGAGACCCGACAGCACTTGCATACCCGACAGTAACTCATCTAATATTTGTTGGGTTGAGAGCTTGATAGCATATATATAAATGTTAAAACACAAGAGAGCTGTTCACTTGGAGATACATATACCCCACAGTAACTCATCTAATATTTGTTGGGTTGAGAGCTTGATAGCATATATATAAATGTTAAAACACGAGAAGGCTGTTCACTTGGAGACCGGACAGTACTTGCATACCCGACAGTAACTCATTGTAATATTTGTTGGGTTGA
The DNA here is from genome assembly GCA_035578905.1 of Stictocephala bisonia. Classification (NCBI taxonomy): domain Eukaryota; kingdom Metazoa; phylum Arthropoda; class Insecta; order Hemiptera; family Membracidae; genus Stictocephala; species Stictocephala bisonia. Next base: position 7,488 of record JAQJVL010006882.1, on the reverse strand, counting down.
GAGCTTGATAGCATATATATAAACGTTAAAACACGAGAGAGCTGTTCACTTGGAGATACATATACCCCACAGTAACTCATCTAATATTTGTTGGGCTGAGAGCTTGATAGCATATATATAAATGTTAAAACACGAGAAGGCTGTTCACTTGGAGATACATATACCCCACAGTAACTCATCTAATATTTGTTGGGTTGAGAGCTTGATAGCATATATATAAATGTTAAAACACGAGAGAGCTGTTCACTTGGAGATACATATACCCCACAGTAACTCATCTAATATTTGTTGGGTTGAGAGCTTGATAGCATATATATAAATGTTAAAACACGAGAGAGCTGTTCACTTGGAGATACATATACCCCACAGTAACTCATCTAATATTTGTTGGGTTGAGAGCTTGATAGCATATATATAAATGTTAAAACACGAGAGAGCTGTTCACTTGGAGATACATATACCCGACAGTAACTCATTTAATATTTGTTGGGCTGAGAGCTTGATAGCATATATATAAATGTTAAAACACGAGAAGGCTGTTCACTTGGAGACCGGACAGTACTTGCATACCCGACAGTAACTCATTTAATATTTGTTGGGCTGAGAGCTTGATAGCATATATATAAATGTTAAAACACGAGAAGGCTGTTCACTTGGAGATACATATACCCCACAGTAACTCATCTAATATTTGTTGGGTTGAGAGCTTGATAGCATATATATAAATGTTAAAACACGAGAGAGCTGTTCACTTGGAGATACATATACCCCACAGTAACTCATCTAATATTTGTTGGGTTGAGAGCTTGATAGCATATATATAAATGTTAAAACACGAGAGAGCTGTTCACTTGGAGATACATATACCCCACAGTAACTCATCTAATATTTGTTGGGTTGAGAGCTTGATAGCATATATATAAATGTTAAAACACGAGAAGGCTGTTCACTTGGAGATACATATACCCCACAGTAACTCATCTAATATTTGTTGGGTTGAGAGCTTGATAGCATATATATATAAATGTTAAAACACGAGAAGGCTGTTCACTTGGAGATACATATACCCCACAGTAACTCATCTAATATTTGTTGGGTTGAGAGCTTGATAGCATATATATAAATGTTAAAACACGAGAAGGCTGTTCACTTGGAGACCCGACAGTACTTGCATACCCGACAGTAACTCATTGTAATATTTGTTGGGTTGAGAGCTTGATAGCATATATATAAATGTTAAAACACGAGAAGGCTGTTCACTTGGAGACCGGACAGTACTTGCATACCCGACAGTAACTCATTTAATATTTGTTGGGCTGAGAGCTTGATAGCATATATATAAATGTTAAAACACGAGAAGGCTGTTCACTTGGAGACCGGACAGTACTTGCATACCCGACAGTAACTTATTGTAATATTTGTTGGGTTGAGAGCTTGATAGCATATATATAAATGTTAAAACACGAGAGAGCTGTTCACTTGGAGATACATATACCCCACAGTAACTCATCTAATATTTGTTGGGTTGAGAGCTTGATAGCATATATATATATAAATGTTAAAACACGAGAAGGCTGTTCACTTGGAGATACATATACCCCACAGTAACTCATCTAATATTTGTTGGGTTGAGAGCTTGATAGCATATATATAAATGTTAAAACACGAGAAGGCTGTTCACTTGGAGACCCGACAGTACTTGCATACCCGACAGTAACTCATTGTAATATTTGTTGGGTTGAGAGCTTGATAGCATATATATAAATGTTAAAACACGAGAAGGCTGTTCACTTGGAGACCGGACAGTACTTGCATACCCGACAGTAACTTATTGTAATATTTGTTGGGTTGAGAGCTTGATAGCATATATATAAATGTTAAAACACGAGAGAGCTGTTCACTTGGAGATACATATACCCCACAGTAACTCATCTAATATTTGTTGGGTTGAGAGCTGGCCATTTTCTTGTATATATGACGTCCCAATTAGTGTTTGCTAAGAGAGAACGTTCTGAAACCTTCTAACCAATGTTCATCTGATAAATATTCATGCGGCATTCTAGATCCCCAGTTGAAGCGGCTTTGCTGGAGAGTCAATATTTCCTCAGACACACCCTCTACAAAATAATAATATTTGCATTTATAACCTGCTCTATAAAATAATATAACATTAGAGACCAAAAATAATGTTTTGTGTTAATCTTGATCATCATGTCAACATTAAAATTAATTTTATGTGACAATTAGTAACAAATATTAGGGGAGAGTTGCCTATACTGAACCACTTTTTGAAAAACCAATTTAATTTTGCGTACAAAAGTCATTAATATGTTTTAATACAATTATAATTTATAGTGGTCTTTAACACATCTTTAGCAATTTTTTCAGATTTTTTACAGTACAAGTGACCTTAATAAAAATAAAACTGTAAACATTTACAAAAGTCCAATTTAGGAAACTGGTTTCCTAAATTGGACCTCAGGTTTCCTTAATTTAACCAGTATATTGCATAAAGGGAAATTCATAAATTGAGTACACAGAATTTTTAAGATGAAATATATTTTTATTTTCCATAATATGTACGAACTAAAACCAAATTATTATAATGAAAAACTAATTATAATCAAAATTATTGACAATCTGTACAAAAATATAGTTGTTTCCCCTTACGAACTCCGGCGCATTGTTCATGTGCCCATTGATGGCATGTCATACATTGAATCATATCTTCTACTGATTTCGTGTCACAAATGGTACAATACCAATCGCCATCTTGTTTCGTGCTTAATTTTGTTTTCTTCCTTTCCATGGGTTGGGCATTTTTTTCTAACTCCAAGAGTCTCTTTTTTGCTTTACGTTTTTCTGCTTTTTCTTCTCTTTCTGCTTTTCTCTCCTTTGCCATTACCAAATCTGCTTTATATGGACTGCTAGACAAAATGACAGCTTTTTGTGCTCCTTTTCTACGTCTACTGTTTCCCGTGCATCTCGGAATCGGAGAAAGCTTCATAATAGAATGTTCAATAGTAGTGCTGGCTGCTGGTACGGTTTGGGTTGTGGTGGCTGCTTTTGTGATGGCTTCCGGTACGGTTTGGGTTGTGGTGACTGCTTGTGTGGTGGCTTCCGGTACGGTTTGGGTTGTGGTGGCTTCTGGTACAGTTTGGGTTGTGGTGGATGCTTGTGTGATGGGTTCTGGTACGTTTTGATATCAGGGCCGCCCAGAGACTTTTGGTGGCCCCGGGGCAAAGTTTACCATGTGGCCCCTTCCTTCACTTCAAAATAAATTAATTTAATTACTCTGATTGTCAAATATACTATAATTGATATTTTACTTTTAGCACATTCTACGATATTCTTACCATCTCTTTCGTTAGATTACTATTGTAATTAAGATTCTTGTTCATGGACGTTTTCTCAGGGCTAGCTGCGAAGCTCCGGTAAGTTTTTCTCTAATTGTCATATACTTTTTAAACATTTCCTTAAGTATTACCGCTACAATAACATCAATCTCTTATAACAAAACTGCTATTCTTTTATTAAATAATTAATAACGAAACAAGCAATGCTACAGTCAGTTGCATAGACAGTTGCATAGTTGGGCGCAGCAGCTCTTCGATTGCCAGTTGAGGAGCCATCCTCGCCAATGATATTAGCTGTGGGTGAGGGAGGGAGGGGCCAATAAATTTGTATAGGCCACTTGGCTTCGCTAGCTAAAGAGCAAGTGGCCGACTGTTCACGAAGTAAAATAATTTGGCGAGCGCGAACATCTAGTGCTTCAAAAACAGTCAACTGAGAGTTGAGGTTATGTTATTGTTTTCAAAACAGGTTGTAGACCACTGGGTACGTAGCTTATTGATGTTGGACATTAAAACATCTAGTTTATATTCGTGATTTTAGTTTGTCTTTGTGCTAAACTTTAAACTATTCAATTTTTATTTAACAGGCATAAAAAGCATTTTGTACCAACTCAATTTTCTCAGCATAAAACATAGTAAAATTTATGTCTGTCAAATTGGATACTATATCATTGATGTACATCACAGTCTACATGTCCGTACAGTGACAGTGGTATTGACACACCCATTCACGAACAGTGGTATTGACCCTCCCGCTCAAAAATACACGTACAGTGCTTCAATCTTAGTTAATTTCACTTATCACGCAACAAACAATAAATAAATACTGTATTAATGATTGTCAAAAATATAAATGGCTTACTCGTTCGTCAGTGACAGTAAAAAATTATGAAAACTATTTTGATTGGTCTTAGATTTGTTATGTTAATGAATGACAACATTAATCAATTATGCTATTTGTTTGGGAACAACCTGTATGTGGGCATGATTGTTTTAATCAAGAGCTACTCTACTGAATATGTTGAGAATACAACCCTGTTCCTGTTACAGTTTCAGGGTAAATTAAACCAGACAATAAAAGAGTTACAACAAGTTAAATGTCACAAAATATATATTATTCAAAAGGAGTTGTACAAATCTGAACAATGAAGCTGTTTTATCTATTAACGGTGTACTTAAGAGCTCCTCTTTTCATTAAGACCTATGTCATAATATATTGGTAAAATGTCTTTACGAACATCCATGTCATAATAACTAATGAATTTAAAATGTCAAAGGAAACATTACAGTAGAAAGAAAGTAAAAAAAATTGTATGTACAGTAAACTCTGGTTAACCGGTTAAATATGATGGAAGATGAATCCGGATAGTACAGAACGTAACAAAATTATAATTTTTAGACAAGATTATGCCACGCAATTCCCCAGCGATAGCGTAGGACAAGTTGAATGTAATGCATCATACACACATATTGTTGCACATCCGGTAAGGGAGCAGTGATGTTGTTGTATGCATATTTACCAAATTTAAGTGCCTAGAAATCTACTGTAATTTAGTGGTTTCATCGTTAATTTATTCTTTTTTTACTGTAAAAATATATAATTTACTTTGCAGTATATTACAATGCTATATTGAAACATTTATAGTCTATTTTAATTGATTTCAGTAAAACGTTACCATAAATTACTAGGCCTAAACGTTAACTTTTTGTTCTCTCAAAATCTTTAAATGGAATATGAATCATAGCAAATTAAATTAATTGATAATTATAGTAGTTTACTAGGAAATCCAAAATAACGCATTAAATTACAGAAATATCACTCTATAAAATACATCAATAACAGAATATTTCTTTACTGAACGACAGTAAACAAACAGAATAATGATTGACGATGTCGCCGATCTAACCTTCATGACAATTAATAGAACTCTTCCAGCCCATTGTTACAACATTGTATATTTTGCCTGCGGGTTTTTTGGGTGCAAAACACAGTTACTACTGAAATACGACTACTATTTCTTAAATTTAGTGCATATATTGAAAAATTAGCTGATCAGTGCCGGGAAAGAGTGCAACGTTACCACGTTCGAACGGAGTGCCGCCGCCTACTACCAGCTTTGAAACCAAGATTGTAAGAACCTTTTCTCATAAAGACTTTTCGACCTTTTTAAAACTGTCAGATTTAAAATGTTTTTACTGTAATTTTGTTAGCTAATTTAATTGTGTTGTTCTTAGGCTTCCACTTTTTTTATTACAATTGATTAATTTTCATAATTTAGGCCGCAGGTTACTGATCACTTGTTTTCACATTATATAGATCTATTATTTTGCTACGATGAGTCAAAGGAGTTTCGAAACACCAAATCAAGATTATTTATCTACATAAACAGAATTTGTGAAAAAATACAAAATAAGGATAAAAGCTTAATCAACAAACCACTACAAATACAAATCAATTCGCAATTGCTGTATTATCTTAAGTTTATAATAGTAATATATCATAACTAATGGTTTTGTAAGGATAATAACGTGATCAAGCGATTGATTTTCCTACCACTAAAAGCCAAGATAGAGTTGAATTTAGGACAAGTATAACAATTTTGTTTGAAGTAGTATATACTTTTGAAATTAAAGTTAAAAAATAAAACATACAGAAACGTTCTTGTCCACCTTGTATTAAACACGTCCAAAAACGGAGTTTTCAGTAATACAAATGTAAAGTTATTGGGTCTTTTGACATGTTTTATATAAATAGTGTACGAAAACAGGACATCTCATTGAGGTGGCCCACTGTCCACACCACTCAAGTATATTTATATGTTCGCAAACTGGAATTTATATTTTGGTGTGTTCACACGCTGCATGCTTGTTTGCAAACAAGACAACTGGCAAGGGGTACAGTTGCAGTCACACACCAACAGCATATGCTGTCACACCACTATGTCGACCGCTGACAAACTTCAAAGACCAGTGTACAACTTGCTCCAAAAGGCTCCCTGGTTGCTATAAAACCAATGGTTTAGTTTAAACGTTTTAAAACTAAAACTGGAAGACTTATCTGGCCTAATATCACTTTTGATATTTTGATACAGGCCTGAATCGTTTCTTATCTAGTAGATTATTAAGTATTTTCTTTTTTGTTGCATGAAATGTGGCCCCCCCTGTGAACTAAGTCTGTGTGGCCCCGGGGCAATTTGCCCCCTTTGCCCCCCCCCCTCTGGGCGGCCCTGTTTGATATTCATGTTCAGACATGTCAGTTGCTTCAAAATTAGTGAGGTTTGTGGCAGCTGCAAATGTAGATTCAGGAAATACACCCTTATCAATGGGCCATATTCCTGTGGTTCTAAATCCACTCACAGCATTAGAAATCGTAGCCTCTTTTGAATAGGCTTCACATAAGAGTTTTAACACTTGAAACTGTGTAACACCTACTCCGGGGTTCAAACGAAGCCAACTTTGTACTGCTTGTATGTAATAGTTTTGCAACGGTCCAAAAAAAGGCTGGTCTAAGGGCTGCAATCGATGTGTGGTATGAGCAGGGAGCTGTAACATTATGATACCATTTTCACGTGCTATGTTTTACGCTTCAAGATTTTTCGAGTGAGTGGTATGTCCATCTATAAGCAGTAATAGCTTATTTCCTTTTGTTGGTTTTGCCCACTTAACGAAGTAACTCTGAATTTATGTAGCCACTCTCTGAGATCTCAACTATACTCCCTGGTGGCGCATCTACTTTAAGATCAGGTACCATCCTTAATCTTTTAAAAATTATCATAGGAGGAATAAACATTCCAGACGCACTAAGACAACAAACCATTGTAGTGTTAGTGTCCCTTTCCCCACTCGAAATTCCTCCCACTTATTTCTTACCCTTCAATGCCAGGACTTTTTGACATCTTTTTTGCACGGTACTGAATCCAGATTCATCGACATTGTATATTTTTGTTGCATCCAACTTATTGTCGTCAACTACTTTGGTTAAGATGCTAAAAAAAATGTGAAACATTTTCTTTGTTGAATCCTTTAGCCCACGCTAAAGACGTCGACTGGGGTTCTCGATATGAAAGATTGGGATGTCTTTTTTTGAAGCTGTAGTACCACTTCTTCCCTGCCATTTCGTCATTTTTATTGAAAA
>JAQJVL010006881.1:0-26668 GCA_035578905.1 Stictocephala bisonia | reverse complement strand
TTGTACGTAACATATGAACTAATACAAATATTGTACAAAGTGTATAATACCATCATGTATCAATTTTACTTGTCACTATGCTGAAATATGTAAAGTTGCAGTCATGGTGTAAGCCGGGCAAGGCAGCGCTGCGCCGTACGTTATGCGACTCTATGCGCCGCTGCAGCGAATGAGTTAATCTGAATTAGACATTAACAAATCATTAATATCTGTCATATAAACAAACCAACTTGAGTTGTAGAGAGTGTGTGCAAGTAAGGAATGCCTGCTTGCAGAAAGCCTAAATAGACAGTTGATGCTTGCTGCTTTTTCCTCTAACTAATAGCACATAATAACAGTATAATAAATGTTGAATGTGTCCACTTCAGTTAATGAAATTACTTTATTATTTTTCAGGTATGCCATGATTTTTGTAACGGCTCTGTATTCAATGCTGGCAATGGTGTTCTTGATGGTATTGCTATTTCACGAATGTTGGCTGGTCTCTCTTGGGATGACAGGAAATGAGTGGCGTAACCTGCCTGTCAAAGTTTGTTGTGGTATCTATTCTGCTAGGCCTTATAGCAAGGGGTTTCTAAGCAACTGGGCTGAATTTTTCCGAGGTATGTTAGTTGTTATGAAATGCGTTTATATTTCAGTGAAATATCACAATGAAATTAATCACAAGTAAAGATTCCAGTGATTCAAGTGGCCCACGCATTTCCTGTGGACCAGTCCATCTATTTCTTCTTAAATTTGACAAAAGATATAATGTATTTTCAAATATTTATTAGTGCAGTTTAAATCATGTACTCTAATTAATACCAGAAAGCTAAATTATATGTAATTGGGTTGGGGGTTTCAAGTAATATGAAAAAGTAGACTTGCCATCATTATGGGAACAATAAAACTTATTTATGAATCTGCTTTCGAAATCTGAACTAAACTTTTGGAAAAAACAAAATATAAAACATTTTTTCAAATTAAACATTGTAATAAGAAAGAAATAGTTTCACAATAAATGAACATTTTCTGTATGTTACATTATATTTCTCAATGATTAAATCGTTGGGATTTATGTGTTGTAAAATGTGACTATATATATACTGCTCTATAAATGAACCGGATCACCCATACATTCTTTAACGGATTTATAAACCGTAGACGGCAAACTAAAAAAACACATGGGCCTGCAGGCCTGTTTGTAAATTGTAATCAAAGTGTGAAGTACCAACTGTTAGCCCAGTGGTGGATTCAAACCTTGGACTTAAGACTCTGCAGTATGAATTCTTAGATACTGAGCCACTAGATGTCTTATGAAACAAATGCTAGAGTTCTGAATGATGCCTATTCTTCTTGTTTCCACTCCAGCGACCTCTAACATTTATATAACTGCAGTTTCACCTCTGTTATATAAGGTCATACTATACAGTGAAATATAGTTGTTACCATTCAATATTGTCTCAGGCGTTAATGTTGGCAATTTTGTATCTCATTCTCTTGCTCCTAAATCTAACATTAAGTGCTTGGCAACTTTTTTCTCCGCAGGTAGCAGCTTGCTTTTAGAAAAAAACAGACTAAACAACATACATGGCATTTGTTCTCAATGACAAAAACATTATAATATTTTTGAATAAATGTATTAATTGCCAAATAATGTCTACTATAATTAAATAGTACAATAAATTGCTAATTTGCATTGCATTGCATTGTATTTTGTGTTTTTTTTCAACTGATCTATATTTTTTACAAATTGCCTGGAAGCCATTTCACTCTCTCTCCCCCTCCCTCCCTCTCTCTCTCCTCACCTGAAGAAAATGCCAGTGGTGTAGAAAATTTGTGAGATTGTGTTTATTTTGCGTTTGTTACTACTACTCTAGTGTTAATGAACTTTCTTTTAAGGTAAGTTTGCTGATGTCCTATCTCTCCAATATACTAAACTTTAAATTGTGATGCTATTATCCATCTACTTTGTCACTAAGAATTTATCTGTATATAAATAACCTTATTAGTCTGATGATTTATCTTTTCTTTATATATTTTAATTTGAGTAATTAAACTTTAAATTATGATGCTATTATCCTGCCATCTACTTTATCACTAAGAATTTATCTCTATATAAATATTTATTAATAATGTTAAAATATTTTGATTTTTGTTTTGTTTTAGGCACTCAATCTAAAAATTTGCCTGCACTGACAATTTAATCAATTGTGATTGAAGGGGTTCCTTTTCAGATAAGCACAACTACACACTCAAACACCAATTATTTATAAGCTTAATTAGAAGTAGTTAAATTGATAGATTGCTGTGATTCCACAAATTTACGATTTACGTACATTTTGTTATTATTAATAGTGCTTTTTAATTTTGTACATATATTTAGTAATAATTTAATGTAATATTATAGAATAGTACTCAATTTATTTATTTATTCGTTTAATGAAGATGGCATCTATATATGTTGTCTTCTTTAATTATTGTGCAATAATATCTTAACTAAGGGAATGATTATTGATGTCCTCTCCATCTGACCCTACAATTAATTAGAAAGCCCTCTTTGACTGACCCTTCAATTATGAATCCTCTGTCAGATCCTTCAATTATAAGATTCTCTCTGTCTGAGTCTTCAAATATGAAGTCCACACTTTCTAACCTTTAAATTAAATGGCCCTCTCAGTCTAACCTTTCAATAATAAAGCACTTCATATATGACTCTTCAATTAAAAGGCCCTCTCTGTCCGACCCTTCGATTATAATTTACTCTCAGTCTGACTCTTAAAGAAAAAGGCCCTCTCTGTTGGACCATCCAGTTATAAGGCCTTCTTTGTGTGATCCTTCAAGTATAAGGCCCTTTCTGTCAGACCATTCAGTTATAAGGTCCTCTTTATATAATATAATATTTATATAGCCGCGTGTGTGACTGACTCATACACTCACTCATGTAAACAAATTCTAACCCACTTCCAGATGAGCTAGAAACTTGAAATTTGACACACCTTTAGCTTTTGCTGAGCAATCAATGGGAAAATTCATAAAACTAAACTTTTTTAATTTGTAATCGCCCAAACAATCAAAATTGTGGACGGTAATTTTGAATTATGTGCACAGGTTTAATACGCTTTGACTGTAGGAAAACCACTGGTTGTAGAGTAAATCTGATAGCATACTCCAGATTTGTAATTAAATTTCCTACAATTTTAGTCAGATAAAATTTTTTTGATAACTACGCAAAAAATCACTAAATTTCACTTTTCGTTGAAAAAATTTTATTTTTGTTGGGTTTTTTGTATTTTACTGCATTATTGCGATAATTTAAGAACTTGAAACCCTACACTCTACTTACTTTTACTAATTTGTTTTCAAAATTACTATGAAATTAAATTTTTCACTTTTCATAACCTAGAAAAAATCCAAATGACTGACGTGAAAACGCTGACCTGTTTGCAGAATTGAGGTTATTGTTTTACTGAAACTTTAATTTTTAGTTTAGGTAATATCAAATGAAATATTCAAATGACAGTTAAATTCTGCACAAAAAGTGTCCTATATATTTTTGTGGTTTACCTCATAAAAAGTCGGTAAATGAGTTTTGTTGAAAACATGTGATTTTTTTGGAAGAGTTCCTCCTGTTAAGCATGATTAAAAGAAGCCAGAAACTTACAACCTCACATACTATTTACCTTCACATTTCCTGTTAATAAAATGCTATACAATTAGATTTTGCACTTTTCATAACCCAAACAAATTAAAAATGGCTGACGGAAAAACGCTTACCTGTTTGCACATTTGAGGTTTTTATTTTACAGAATCTGTAATATTTAGTTGGGATAACACCTAATGAAATATTCAAATTAACAATTAAATTCTGTACAAAAAGTGTCATATACAATTTTGTGGTATATTCTATCGTTTCCTCAGAAAAATTTGATAAAGTTGAGTTTTTGTCAAAAAATGTGTTTTTTAAAATATATCCTCCCATTTAAGCATGATTAAAACAAGCTGGAAACTTGAAACCTTACACAGTATTTACATTTACCACTCTGTTGACCAGCCTCCGTGATCAACTTCGGTAGTATTCCATCCAAAACTTCGGTAATCACTTGTGATCATATTACGGAATAATAATTATTATCCCACCCCCCCCCCTCCCGAGATAATAGAGGGAGCCCCTGTGATCAACTCGGGTAATGACCCGTTATCGTCTTGTGTAACCCCCGTGATCCACTTAATTAGTTTCCACGATCAACTAGGTTAGCCAGCCATCATTTACTCAGGACCCCCCCCCCCCCGCTGTGATCCCACTTTGGTAACCACTCTTGGTCAACTTGGTAGCCTGTGATCAACTCAGAAAGCCCCTGGTGATCATCTTTGGTAGACACACATTATAATATTGGATATGGTTGTATAACTCTATGCTGTATAAATTACAATTACCTCATAAAAAGTCGGTAAACCTTGTCCACTATTTACCTTGACCTCTCTGTTTACCTGCTCCTTTGATTAACTTTGGTAGCATCCCATCAACAACTTAGGCAAACCCCCGTGGTGACCTGGGTTAGCCCCTGTGATAAACTTGGGCAGATTCCCGTGACTAACTTGCTTAGCTTCTGTGAACATGTTGGGAATCCCCAGTGATCGACTTGGATAATCATCTTATGTAGCCCCCCCTGATCAATTAGGTTAACCGGCCGTCAACCATTTAGATAGCCCATCACGATGATCTTTTATAGTCCCCTGTAATTCACTATGGTAACCACTCGTAATAATCTTTTGTAGCCTGTGATCATCTTGGAAAGCTCCTGGTAATCAAGTTTAGTAGCCACCCGTGATCAGCTGTAGATAGCCCTACGTGATCAACTTAGGTAGCTGCCTATGATCAATGTATGTAGCCTCCATAATCAACTAGGGTAGCCGACCGTCCTAAATGTAGATAGTCCCCTTGAGTATCTTGGATAGTCCCCCGGGGTGAACGTGTTTAGATAGACCTTGTGATCAACTTTTGTAGCCAACCGTGATTATCTTAGGTAGCCAACCTTGATCAATTTAGGCATTCCCCCTTAATAAAGCCACGTGATCAATCAAGGTAACAACCCCTGATCATTTCGGGTAGCCCCCTCGATTAAAATGGGTAGGAACTATGATGAAATTGGGTAGTATCCATGATAAGCTGGGGTACATCCCCCATTATTAAATGTGATAGCATCCACTATCAACTTTGGTAGCACCCTTGATCACTTGGGTAACACCCGTGATTTACTTGGTTAGCCATCTTAATCGGCTTGGGTAGGCCCCCTTGATTAAGATAGCTTGGAAGCATAATTAGGTATTAAGATAGCTTGGAAGCATAATTAGCTTGGGTAGTATCCATGATAAGCTGGGGTAACCCCCCCCCCCCCACTATCAACTTGGACAGCCCCCTCTTGATTAACTTGGGTAGCCTCCTGTGATCAACAAAATTGGTCAATCTTGATCAATTTGGGCCACATTATCTTCCTGGCTAACCCGGCGATTAATTTGGGTAACCCTTCCCGATCAACTTGAGCCACCTGTAACCAAAATAGGTACCTGTGTAGTACCTGTGATCGACTATGTAGATCAAGACATTAACTTATGTAGCCCCATGATGAACTTTGGTAGCCCTACTTGATAAACTTGGGTAACCAACCATTATGATCTTGGGTAGCCCCAAAATTAATTTGAGTAGCCCATCATGATGAACTTGGGTAGTCCCCGTGATCAACTTGGGTAGACACACATCATCAAGGTAGGTAGTCCTCGTATTCAACTTAGGTTGTAACCAATCATCAACTTAGGTAGCCCCCGTAATCAATGTAGGTTTCCCCGTGATTTACTTGGTAAACCGTGATTAACTTAGGTTGAATCCGTGATCAAATTATTTAGCATTCATGATATATCATGGACCAACCATGGAGCCAGGACAATGCTCTACGTAAGGTTAGGTAGTAGAGAGGACTGTCTAGTCCCAACCTCGTCTTATAAAATAAAGATTTTTTTTCTTACAAAATAAAGAAAGGCCCTCTCTGTCTGACCCTTCAATTATAATTGACTATGTCTGACCCTTCAAGTAAGGCCCTCTGTATTTGACCCTCAAATATAAGGCCTTCTTTGTCTGACCCTTCAATTAAAATTGACTCTCTGTCTGACCCTTAAAACAAAAGGACCTACCTGCTTGACACCTCAACTATATATATATATATAATATATATAACTAAACGATATATATATATATATATATATATATATATATATATATCTCTCGTTTGGTTTTTTTATCAATTTTTTATTTTAATTTAAAATTATGTAAAAGTTGAGTTTTATACTTGGACAAAAAGTCCAAAGTCATGTCACAAAGCTAAATCAAATTCATCAAGCCATTTAAGATCTGCTTCACTTATTCTATTTTTGCTAGCTAATCCCTCCGTGAAACAGCGCCTGGAGCACTGAATTGATACCACTGTACGTATATGGGTGGGCGGTTGGGTCAGTATCACTGCACGTATGTGGATGGGCGGGTGGGTCAGTACCTTTGTACGTGTATAGGTGGGGGGGGTCAATACCTCTGTACGTGTGTGGGCGGGTGGGTGGGTCATTACCACTGTACGTGTAAGGGTGGGAGGGTGGGTCAGTACCACTGTACACGTATGGGGTTATGTACGTGTAAGGATGGGAGGTTAGGTCAGTACCACTCTACGTGTAAGGGTGGGTCAGTACCAATGTACGTGTATGGGTGGGTGGGTCAGTACCAATGTACGTGTATGGGTGGGTGGGTCAGTACCACTGTACGTGTTAGGGTGGGTCAGTACCAATGTACGTGTAAGGGTGGGTCAGTACCAATGTACGAGTATGGGTGGGTGGGTCAGTACCACTGTACGTGTAAGGATGGGAGGTTAGGTCAGTACCACTCTACGTGTAAGGGTGGGTCAGTACCAATGTACGTGTATGGGTGGGTGGGTCAGTACCACTGTAAGTGTTAGGGTGGGAGGTTAGGTCAGTACCACTCTACGTGTAAGGGTGGGTCAGTACCAATGTACGTGTATGGGTGGGTGGGTCAGTACCACTGTACGTGTTAGGGTGGGAGGTTAGGTCAGTACCACTGTACGTGTAAGGGTGGGTCAGTGCCACTGTACGTGTAAGGATGGGAGGTTAGGTCAGTACCACTGTACGTGTAAGGGTTGGATGGTGGGTCAGTACCACTTTACGTGTATGACCCACTAAGGTGGGTTGGGTTGTGTTGTAGTACCTTTGTGTAGCCCAGCACCCACTATAGTGATCCATTGTTTGGGTAGACTCCCCGCAATTACATGACTGATATACTGTCAATTCCCATTTGTATTTCCAGTAGTTACATCTGCCCATTCCAGTTCGGAACTGATTCAATAATGTTCACTCCCTACGCATTATTGTTCATCCCACCTACAGGTATTGACAGAACGTTAATAAGGAACTTATTTCGTTCATCAAAACTGTTCCACACTATGGCTCAACTAGAAAGCAGTACGTAGAGGTGGGTTTCGAGATTTTAAGCGACCGTTCTGACGTGGGAGGTCCTGGGTAATGGGGAGGTGCTATATTGCATTCAAAATCTTATTGAATTCTTTACATAGTGCCTCCTGACGTCTTATCTCTGGAGGAGCTATATTGCACAGCACTGGGAGCCAAGGTATTGGAGTTGCCATGAGAGTACCATTGATAGCTCTCATGGCTCTATTAAGTTGGACATCAATCGCTTTTGTATGTGTGCTATTTAGCCATACGGGAGCAGCTGAATAAACCAGTGACAAAGCAGTTGTTCGCAGGACGTGTGAGTTGGCTCCCCAAGTTGTTCCAGCAATATGATGTAGTAAATTTGCCCTGATTTTAATTTTAGCTGCTGTTAAAAAAAAAAAAAAAACAACTATAAAGCCCTCTCTGCTAGATCCTTGAATGATAAGACTAAAGTGTGAAGTTCTCTGCCTGACCTAGAGATGGCATTCCAATCGAAGAAAGTTTTTGTATTCTGATTGCGCGCAATGTTAATTTTAGTTCATACGAAAAGGTTGAACTTGTTCGCCTTAATAGCTCGGACTTCCACCTCTTGCCAAACCTGAAGAAATTTTTTCTGGAAAGTGCTTTGCGTCCAATGAAGAAGTTGAGAGGGCTGTAGATGAATATTTTAACAACCTTCAAGAGTCTCACTTCTGGAAAGGAGTAAAGACAGCTATTGGAGAAATACTGGACCAAGTGTGTTGAAAGTCGAGAGAGAAAATGAAGGGAAATGAAATCGTTTTTTAATTAAAAATCTCAGTCTATCATTGTCAGGCCTAAACTCTTCTCCCAGCCCTCTTTTACACAATAAACCAAATTTTTTTATCCATCCAATGTATGTTAAATGTCAAATATATTTACCAACAAGGGTATATACATATTAACATTTTAATTAATTAAAGAAAATCCTGTGATAAATTTAGTCTTTATTTATTTAGTTTTATAAACTTACCATCGGTATAATCTAGTGATTAAGGGTATTGCAACTTGAGTAAAAGCTAATGTGCCAAGCACTGCCAAGAAGTGTTGGCAATTATATTTATTCATACTGTTTAGTTTTTTATTTTTTAGAACTATTTTTATATTATGAGTGGTATGATAAATTTATCAAAATTGCTAAATTGCTTAAATTTAGTGTCCAAAAAATTCTTAAATTTTTTATATTTTTCTTTAGGAAAGTGTTATTATCTTTAATTTGAATTCCAGTTAACAGTATATTGTCACTAGATCAGATCAGTATATTATCATCATGCATCAACTAGATTTTTAAAGCAGTTAGTTTTTATGTAATGAGCTTCAACTGCAGTAATGAGGATTGACAGTTGTTAAGACTATCTCAGTATTTCTTTAGATTTCTACATAAGTATTAGTTAGTCCCCATGAAAATGATAGGTGGTTTTCTTTTTAAAATGTTCTTAAAATAAATGTGCTTTTAATTTATTGTCAGCTTATAAGATCAATTAGGATTCTGTAGGACTGTATATTTTTATCCAGTATGTAAATTGAAAATTTCTGAGTATCTAATATTTCACTCTTAGTACTAATTTATTTTATAATTTACTCTTTTGTGAAAATTCAAATATTGAAAGTAAATTTTTTTAAAGTTCATTATGACCGCCCATTCCCAAACTTAAATTGGTTTCTGTGCATCTCTCACCACTGAGACATACTTATTCAGAAGGTTTTCTATTTACAACCTTAATTATTATCTTAAAAGATCAAGTGTATTATATATTTGTCTTAACTAAATTGCAGAGGGTCAATATACAAGTTGACTATAGATTAATATAATTCTTCACCTATCACAATATTTTTATTTGTTTTATAAACATAAATAATGTTTTATGAGCATGAAATTGTAGCCTAATCATTTAAACTGGAATATTATATATTAATTAGTTATGTTGTTTCAATTTGTGTTTTTTGCATAATAGCACAGAATATAGACATATACGGAAGCCCCATGCAATGCTAAATTTTGAAACGCGAAATCGCTTAACTCACCGGCTAAATCATACACGGTTAGTGGCATCTTTACGTGTATGGGTGGGTCTATACCACCGTACGTGTATGGATGGGCGGGTTGGTTTATACCACTGGACGTGTATGGATGGGCGGGTTGGTTAATACCACCGTACGTGTATGGATGGGCGGGTAGGTTAATACCACCGTACGTGTATGGATGGGCGGGTGGGTTAATACCACCGTACGTGTATGGATGGGCGGGTTGGTTTATACCACTGGACGTGTATGGGTGGATGGGTGGGTCAATACCACTGAATACCCATAAAGTAGTCAAGTAACACCGTGCTTGTATGGGTGGGCGGGTGGGTCAATGCCTCTGTACGTGTCTGGGTGGGTGGGAGGGTCATCAGCACTGTATGTATTTCATTGTGTCCACTTCTTCAATTTCTTCATCCGTTAAAAATGATGAAGCCTTAAACGGCTAAGGCGTTGGCTTGCCACGCAGATGGTCCGGGTTCGATTCCCGATATGACCATTAAGGGTTTTGCCCAACCGCTTCTATGGTTCAGATGTCACAGAGTGTTAGAGGGGACTACTTAGCCTTAACGTCGTTGGTTAACTGTAAAAACTAGTAGTAAAAACTGGCTAAGTGTGGTTGCCAAACTGTGGCTGGCCGGCCAGGGAGAAATCCCTTGCTACGTATCGTCTCTGGTCTATCTAGTCTAGTCAACCGAAACAGTCCCGCATGTATGGCATGAACAGCCCAAATATGATGCATATACGGAGTTTAATATTACTGTATATCTTTTTCTGTTAAAACGTATTAACATTTTTTTATTGACAATTTTTATTTGTTTAAATCATGCCTGCCCCAAACCGTCCAATTTTAGTAATTACTAGAAAATAATTTAAAAATTCTGATATTCTTTCCTATATTACGTTTTTGTTTCTCTTGCTTACTATAGGATTTCACCGACAAGTTTTGCATAACTTGGTGAGGCCTAGTTTTTGTACACACTTTAGTAAAAATAAGTAAATAAAACATATGGAAAAATATACTAAAAGTAAATGTAAAAGCTTATTATCATGAATGTATTTAACATAATAATAATAATATATACTTGCGTATTTAACATAATAATAATAATAATATATACTTGCAAGTTTGTAAAAAATAGCTTAAATAAATGTTAATCTAATTAATTAGTATACTTTATTATTTTATTGGCATTGTCAGACTAAAATTCCATACATGTAGCTTAATAAACTATTTAAAAAAATACATTATTTTAAACGTTTCTTCAGGTATTCATCAGTAGGGCGTTATTTTCGCCCAATAACTTGACAAATTGTAAATAAGATAGGAAATATAAAACATAAATAGCCCTAATATAAAGAACAAATGTTTTCCAATTTTATCGTGGCTAGGAAAATGATTTCTATAAATAATATTAATGCCAAAAAACACTGACTAATCACAAATTCTCAAAAATCATAAGACCATAAAATTTGCTGTAAAAATTCATTTTAGGCTATATACATATACTAAGAGGGGATTTGTCAACATTTTTCCTCAAAAAGCTAAAATAAGGCAGATAATAATTATCCCAATACTAGCAAATCATTGTTACCCTAACAATGAGGAAGCTTATGACGTGCACCGTTGACACTGTTGCACACTTGACATAAGAGGTTATTTTTTAACAGTGAATTGTAACAATGTTAGGCATGTAATACGAAAAAAATAACAAAATTACACGAGTGAGGTGAAACGAGCGTAGCCTGTAACATGGTTCTGCACACTTAGCGTGCTGTGGTATCCCCTAGTTTAAGAAAAAATTAAGTTTGGGATTATTACTATTATTTTACAGTTTTAAATGGGTAAAAAATGTTTAATGGAACATAAATCTCAAATAGGGACAAAGTGTTTGGGAGATTGTAGGCAAAAGGTTCCGTGCTCGGTCTTCTTAATACGGACACGGTGTCCGCTCAATGGTTGCCATCGACTAGAGACGTATGGGTTTCCATGTTGGATGTTAGTTAAGGTTCAGATGTTGTGTAGGGAAGAGAACTGTCAGACTTGTCCGTTAGCTGAAAATCAGACCAACACTACATGGTTCGGATTCTACGGAAAGTTGCAGGTCCCATAGTTGCCCTGGCTGTTGGGCTATTAATAAATTGCCCTTTCTGAGGAACAGTTAAACTCAGTTAGTAACCAGACTACACTCATATCATCATTCATATTCACCTTAAAATATCCACAACGCTGTGTCGGCGTCTCATATGTAAGAACGAATACGGTTCCTTCAAACTAGATTTAAAATATTATTGGAGGCATGCCGCTTGAAAGTCAAAGAACGTGTACTAATCATATGTTAATTTTCTTCCTGCATCCTTTATGTCTATAAAAAAAATGTCTGAATAAAACTCAGTCAAATTCTGAATAAAATTGGTTTGGTTTCGGTTATTTTATCATTGTGTCTTGTTATAACCTAGTGTTGTAATGGAGAGAAATACTACGACAGTTAGTGTTAGAGGAAGTGTAAAAATGCATACAAATAGAAGCACTGCGAATGTTAAGGTTCCCAAAACACCTATCACAAGAGTACGTGGAGAACTGTGATAAATGAAAGAATATTTTTAAATAATACACATCATTTAGGCCTAGATTATTTTCATCGAGCCATTTGTGCCCTGTGTTAACATAAATTAATCAAACGTTTTCTGTGTCTTGTCCCCGCATTGTCAATTATCTTCTATTGTCTAAAACTGTAACAATGCCATGAGTAAACTGAAAAATACTAAATTTAAATGTTAAAGTGCATAGCCAAGCCTGTCTTCAACCTTTTGGTAGCGCTATCAGCGTTCACGGAGTGAATGTGACGAACGCTGCAGTCGCATACCATTCACAAGCCTTACTTCACTGATCTATGCAATACATTTCCTGCAGCAAAAGTATACCCACAATGGTATTTGTAGACTAATCGTTATGATGAATAAGTGAAACCAGTTTTATATAATAAACTCCACGTTAAACCAAACTATTAACATTATCGTAATCCGGGTAGGACCATGTTTGATTACTATGTACACTATGTAGATGTTGCAGACGTTTCGAGCACATTGCTGCTCTCATCTTCAGGGGGACACACTCTGTTATTAGATTCACAGAGTATATGTAATGTACCTAGTGATGTGGTAGGTAGAACCATAAACTCTGTGGTTCTAGTAACAGTGTATCGCTCTGAAGATGAAACTGCAATGCACTTGAAACGTTGGCAACATGTACATAGCATGCATACAAGGTGAAAAAATACGGAAAAGCTTTCACAACTTTTATATGACAGCATATAAGTGAAATGTTGCATATCATCTTGGTTACAAAAACCTACTTTTTAATACCATTAGTGACATTTCATCTTTTCACGGGTTGTGAGGAGTTGAACAAAAATCTTAAATCTAAGCCAAGTTTGTTGCCAAATAAAAGGTCTATTTAAGAGAAATTAACTGTCGCAAACTGGACTTCGAAAGGATTATCCTATACAGAGTAGCGGTTATTTGAATGTCATAACAAACAAATGTAATCTTTTGTCTTGTAAAGTAACTAATGTGTATGGTTATTTTTTTCCATAGATAATTTGATAATTTAATTTGTTAGAATAATTGTGCTCAATAAAGTGTAATCCTTGATCAGAATAATTTACATTAAAAACGTTAAATCGCGGAGAAATAACATTGATAGAATTAGTTACTTTGAAATTAAAATAACCGCTACTCTGGAAAGTATAAATCTTTTAATGTCCGGTTTGCGGCAATTAATGTGAAATTATTGAGAAAATAAGCCTCAGAATACTAGTATTTAGTTAATTAAAAGAGGTAGAACTTATAAATTACTTTTTTTATGATTTATCATTGAATTTTTTGATAATTTTATTATTGTTGTAAAAATCTAGACTTATACATTATCTGTTGATCATTACGAGCAAATTAAACTTTACACAAACCACGCTTAACACATTCTAAGTACAAGATAGTACAAATATTAAGTGGGTTGGTGGTAAATTACTTGAACCATTTTCAGATGAGAGGAAGCCCGTTAACGAGTTGTGCGCAATCCTACCTACGTTAATTAGAGAGGACCCAAACCATTGCTCGTGTTGTGTGCAATGCCGATCTCAGGTAGACTGTACAGGTTTGGCCGCTCAAAAGTGCAATTTTGACTACAAGTTGTGCAAAAGAAATATTTCCGTTAAATATCACAACTCACCATAAATACCTTGAATTGTCACTGGTCTGATTCCGAGTATCATTAAATCAAAAAGTAAAAGTCAAGAGTAAATCAAAATCATTATTACATAATACATTTATTTCAATAAATATTATTTGTTACTGGTTCATGATTATGTAAATCAACCCGTTTGGAGAGGATACATCCATCGTCAAACGTACAATTTTTTGCTACATAACTTTTAACTGTACACTGTACACTGTACACCTCCAGTATTCTTCGTCTGTATACATTATTTTCCTACCAAATCTGCATTTGTAACCATTAAAATCTAGAAAGGTTTTCTCCTTTTCTCTAATAATTTTTTCTATATAAAATTAAAAATTAATTACGCTAGCAAAAAATTAAGTAACACAATAAAAGAAAAAACACTATCAACACCTAATAGATACACTATCAACTTCTCATAAACAAAACAGCACACAAAACAATTTAAAATAACCAATAATCAGTGGCTGAGATTAAACTAACAATCCTTTGAGGATGTTGAAGGGATGAGGTTACGGAATCCCAAGATTTACTGGAATTAGATGACATCCCAAGAAGAGTGAGATGATGGTATGCGTAAAACAGGAAATAAGGTCACTGACAGCTGATGGCATTCGTGGAAGGTGAATGTTGACATATTTAAGCAAAATTGTTCACTAATTAACATTTTTAGGTTCAAGGGTTCTTTGAAGTTGAAAGTAATTAAAAATGACTGTTAATGTAATTCTTTTCAAGTATAACTTAAGGCGGGTTACACACATATGCATCTCGCACGGTGCGATTAGCATTTTTTATGCCAGAAACACTATGCGAGATGCATGCAAGCTGTATGCATTCGCATGGTCGTGGCATGTGCTAGTGGCAAGGTGAGAGGTGGGGACTTTCTGGCACTCAGTTCATAGGAAAATGTTGTCATCGTCGGATGATGAAATGCTCATACAGTATTAGAGCTATATATCCCCTCCAAAGCTAACACAAATTCAATATTTGTTTTTTCCAACTAACTATTCACACAATTTAAACTAGGGTATACACTATTTAATTACAAATAACAAACTCAAGCTATTCAAAAAGTAACTTTCCGCACTTGCCAATGCAGTGCACCTTAGGAACAAGAGCGTCAGTGCTTGGAAATGTGTTCTGCACATGCGCCAACTCAAGACGCACACTTCATGCAGCGCCAAAAAACCAACCGATCAGTTCCTAGTGGCGCTGCGCTCTGCATGCGACTAGCACACGAGCTGCACGGTGGCAGTAACACCGTGCATATGTGTGTAAGCTCCACGTAATTAATAAAGGTTGGTCTTCTAGCTGCATGTTAGTAGCAAGAAAAATGTTATGATCGTTGTATACAAAACATATTTTATCCTTTAGTTACCTTATATTATCAGTGATACATCATTACACAAACAAAACAAAAAATAGGTAACATTCATTTATGAAAATTATATGCCTAATTATTATAATACCTTATCAAATAAACCCCAGAACAACAGCTAATTTCACTATTGCAATTTTAATTGTTAGAATTGATTGCACATTTCAAATACTGTGAATTGTATATTTGTATTTATTTGGTGATATACTGATATACATTATACAATATGTTTAGTATTTGTATTGATTTCATGATATAGAAAGTTAGTTTCAGTATGAATATTTATTATTAGAGCTTTGGAAACTAGCAATTTTGTTGATGGTACGGCTGCAAGTAGTTGCGTACAATTCGAGCACTAGTTTTATGGCCCTCTTGGGCACTGCACGCAACTCGAGCATCCCTTTACGGACCCTAGGTCATAAAGCGTGCAACTCGAGTATGCCCGAGGGGAACTTGCAGAGGATTTATTATAAATTTACATGTAATACTATTACATGAAGTTTGTTTTACACTTATATTTTTTTCTTCTTATTTTAGAATTATTTTTTAATTACATTTTTTTGGTTTTGTAAATAATCAAAACATTTTCATTTTTCATATTTTTTTCATTTTCATGTAAAGATTTTCATTTTATCTGTTCTCAAGACTTGGATATAAACCAGTCTTTTAACTGTGTCACCAATGTTTCTTTTTTGTCTCTTAATCTGTCCAGTTTACAGTATTTACAAGCAGTAACAAGTGCCACACTAAATTGGTCAAATTGAAAGGTTTAAAAATGTTAAAAGGGTTGTGGAAAACAGAGGGTTAAGTAAGATGAATAAAAATAATGTGGTTATGAAAGATCAAGGCATGAGAAATTGTGGCGATAAGATGTAATTTTTAAAATGTTTACTATGTATTTACAGTATTTATTTTGTATTGTATAACACTTTTAGGCCGTATTTATTTAATAATTTATAGAAAATGTTTGTTTTGTTTTTGGGTTTAATCAAATGTTTATTAATGTAAATAGTTCATAAATTTATTGATAGTTAAAAGTATAACTTCTAATTATATGTTTCAAGGATCCTTATAAGCATGTGCAATCAATACAATTTGCTTGTGTCTGTATCTGATAAGGTATTTATAAAGTATCTATAAAGATTGATGATATCCAGTCGGTATAAAATAAGTAAAAAATCAATCAGTTTGGCAAATTTAAAGGTTTAAAAATAGTGATCCAAAAAAAAATGAATAAAAATAATGAGCTTATGGGAGGGATGTATTGAGAAATTGTGGTGAATATTCTGTATAGTATGTATGTCTAAATTATATGTTATATTTTATAGTTCCTCATGGTGTAATATGACTGACAATATCCAAGCTTCCTGCAGAATAAAAAGGCTTCTTGTCTTTCTTATCATCCATCGTTATTTTATAATCCTTAAACAATTAATTGTTTCATAATTTAATTTGATAAATTATCATAAATAATGTTTCATAAACTTATTAATTAAGAATACAATTAAATAATCCCCTTTATTTAGAAGTGCATAAAATAGGTTTCATTTGCTCAATAAAGTATAATTTATGTACTTTGAGAATTTGGCTAAAATTCAAACAAGAGGATGTATAGGGTCAAAAATGCAAACCAGTAAACGTAAGTGAGGGTCTTCCGGGCCTTGCCCTTGGTGCCCTGTCCAACTATCGGTTGGAGTTCTGTCTGTCCATTCTGTAGTCCTCCCTCCACTAACGGAAATCCTGCACTAAGATCTGGCAACGCCTCGCCAGTTAGCGACCTTCTCAATGCCTTTATTTTGAGAAATACCATAAACTGCCCGTTTCATTATTTCCTATACCGTGGGGCTTCTGTATCTGTCTATATTCTGTGATAATAGTGTTATTAGCAAAATAAATATAGATTGTTTTCAGGGGGAGATACTTATGATCTCAAATAAAATTGTACACAGAATATTTATAAAAATAAATGTTTTTAATTCAAATGAGTTTACTTTTTATTTCCATTCCTGTTAATTTGACTTTTTTGCACTGTTGTAAACAAATAGGTAAAAAGTCAAAATATATATGCTATGTTATTTAGAAGGAAGCTCATGAATGCGATAAAAACTTCATTTTCAAAATCTAGAGTTGTCATTTTTTTATGGTGATAAACGTTTAAATCCTGAAATTATTTGGGTGAATAACTTCAGGTTCAGTAATATGGATAGTTTGGATAGTCTGCGTAGGGTTGGAGAGGAGGCTGTCCTCGATGTGATTGATTCACTGGGGAGGAATAAGAAGAAGAGGAGTAGGGATTGGGAGGCCGCCCACTTCGGAACTGAGCGTGTCCTCTGGCAGGAGCTGGGGGTGGAGGAGGTGGAGGCATTTGTCCATACATTGGAGGTTGCTGGTAAGGATAGGGCGGAGGAGCTCCTGGGTAAGTATTCATCATCTGGTTGAAACTTTCAATGATAAACACAGGTCCCCTTGTCTGAGTGTTCACTGTATAGCCAGCTCCAAATCTGCCCTCTGAAATGAAATACAAATGTTTATTTAGCTAGGCAATATCAAATACAGTATGATATGTGGAAAGGTATTTAATACAATTATTCATTTTCATATTTAACAACACATTTAACTTTTATACTAATTCTAGTTCATAAATTAAGAAAATAATAGATGTATTCAGCTTAAAGATTCTACACCTTATGATCTCATTGCTTTAATCTTTGTCTGAAAGTCATTACAACAAAGTTCTTACTAAAGGAATTAGGAACTGAGCAAAAGGCATTGGACAAGGTATTCAAGCCATGTGGTGTATAGGATTATTCATAATCTTGGCAAAACCTTGAATTGAAAATTGTTTGCAGTTATATACATTAATGTCACATTTTATATATGCAGACATTACCTCGTATTTTGTCCGGTGCATACGCTTTCCGTAGAGTTCTTATTAACCGCTCATAGAATGGCTTGGAGCGGCGTGCATTCATTGCTTGATAGAAGTAAGGCTTTTGGAGGTACATGGCTGAATATAGGCTGATCTGACTGAGCACGAGGACTTCATAGCCACAGTCCATGACGCTGCGTGTCCATCGGTGAGCACTGCGTTCTGAGTGGAAGAAGCGAGTTGTCAGCAGAGTATTTACCCTTAAAAGAAAGAACAGTGAGGGAAAATGTGTTGTAGCCTTATATGTTCTGAATCAGTATCTAACCGACCAGTGTATCAGACTGGTCAGTTAAAGGCCTCAGCCACACACTATATTTCAGTATATCCTTATAGCAGCATAATATACCCTTGATTTCAGGATAAAACTACTATTCCCTTATGGTTTTCTTTGGAGTTGGGAGCTTCACTGACTACACTGTACTTAGTTTAGAAAACATAAAGAATTCATCTTGTAAATAATAAGAAACAGATGGTTCTTACATATAGTTGAGGTCCTCTGTGCTATCTTGTGCTCCAAAACCCACCCATGCCAAGAGCCCAGAACCAATGGCAGAGATCACCAGTCCATCCACTGGAAAATAAATTGTTATGGATTACTTAAAGGCTACTACGAGATATTAAAAAATTAATCCAAATAATCTCAGCCCTTTGGTGATATAATTAATTAAAAACAAAACTCGTAAGGGCAAGTACTTGAGTAGCAAGCTAAATTGAGCAAAACTGTTGCGGTGACTGGTGCTGTTGATTTAATAGTCAACATTACATTACAATCATCACTATTCTGTCGTGTCACCACACTGGTCTCTAAGTACTAGCCTGAGGCTTATCTGGCCATTTAGGCCTGTACCTTCGCTAGGACAGCTTTAATACAATTGTACCAGTCACCTTTTTGCGCCCTTACTCGGATTCGAATCCAGGTCCCGCCATCTCCTTGGCCACAGGAGACGGTGACTATCCACTAGACCACTGAGGTACTACGCGGCATGGGCCAAAGTCGGTTCAAAACAGGTAGAAGGGTAGAACTCTTAGCAGGAGAACTTTGTACTGCGATTTGGTAGTATATGACTATAGTTCTTCTTTATGCCACTAGTTCTACCCATAACAGATAGTGCTCTCTAGTAAAAATTTATCAGTTGTAGAATTGAACTGATTGGTCCGTAAATTAACTATTTAAACAATAATAAACACAGGACGAGCACTTCTCATCAGTCGTCGCCAATGGGTTAAATTGTTACTGTGTATAATTCAAGTAAATAAAGAATAGTTTTATAAATTTATTTT
Organism: Stictocephala bisonia; assembly: GCA_035578905.1. NCBI lineage: Eukaryota > Metazoa > Arthropoda > Insecta > Hemiptera > Membracidae > Stictocephala > Stictocephala bisonia. Next base: position 7,312 of record JAQJVL010006881.1, on the reverse strand, counting down.
TAAAGTGTAGTTTCAACATTTTGTTATGGTAGTTTTAGTGCACGGTTCTACTGTCTTATACAATTTGACAGGTTTCCCACTTGTTATATTCCTAAACATAAAGCTTTGCTGGTGTGGACTTACTTATTTTTACACAGGATATATATTATATTTATTTATTATAAATAACCAGTGATCATCAAAATATTAGTGGTGAGTGAGTGTGATAAAGTAGATGAAAAGGTGTAATCGTTGTCACTATCTAAGGTCCTATTCGTTAGAAAGAGCTATTTATTAATAGCCCAATTTCCAGGGCAATTATGGGACGAACATTGAACCCAAACCACATACTATTGGTTTTATTTTTCGAAAACTGAGCTTGATAATCAGTTCTCTCCCTTAAATCACACAGAAACCTCAGATGTCTCCATTAGTATATACATTCATGAAAACCACTGAGTGGACATAATGTTGGTATTAAGAGGACTGAGAACATTATCTTTGAGTCATAAGGCTTAGCCCCTAAGCAACTGGGTTACAGCACCATTTATAGTTAACCCTGGACTGTTGGTACCTATTCCTGGCAAAAACTAATTAAAAGTATTGTATGAATCGATTTTACTTGTCAATAGAGTTGCATTATGCAAGACTACTGCCATGGTGCCGAGCTGGACAAGGCAGCTCTGCACCCCGCATTATGCAAATCCATGCGCCATCACAGCAAATGTGTTAACAAAAATGATATAATTATGTCTGAAAGAGTCTTTTAAACAAACCTTCTCCCTAATCCTTGTATATAATACGTGAAGCCATTTTTTTGTCAACGCAACTCCTCTCTTATTTCTTGACCAATTTAAACGGTTGAGGTGTCAAAAAATTTGCCTGTGTTCACAGTTGTGCAATAAGGTCTTAATTTTTCAATATCTTCTCCCTGAAGGGCATGGGAAACCTTCAAAGTACGATTTCGCCTATAAGAATAACATGGAGAGACATTTAAATGATCCGGTATGTAACATCTGTTCAAATTTAAATAATGATTTCCAAAAAGTTTTAACAGCTGTTGGAATGTAAACAAGTGTAATTGTAATATTGAGGAGGTTAAATCTTTCATAATGTTCAACCAGGGAAGGTTGTAAGCATGATTTTATTCATGTTCGATTGTAGGGCTTTGTTTTACTGGACTTGAAGGTTTCAATGGTAATTTAATGCAGTTATTTTATTAATTTAATTAATCTTCAGCAGCTAAACAAAAACAAATGAAATGATCATGTTTGAAATAGGCTAAGAAATAGCATTGGGTGTTTATAATAATAATAGGTGAACATACTACATTGTAATAGGTCTGTATATACAAATTGGTAGCAATGCAAGTAAAGTAAGTGAGATACTGTAAATACATTTAATATTGTGATTTTATGATATACAGTGTGACTATTATTTGTAGTCAAAAGTCACATGCTGAGGCTGAGGTGTAACGAGAACAGGGAGTGAGGGAGTTGGCACACAAAGCGTGCACAGGTGACCCCTAGTATAGAGTAATATTTGAAGAAACTAGAGCAGGTTTTGAGTATTATAAAAGGTTATTGCTCAGAATGAGATGTCATTGTAGTTCTCTATGAAATTATAAATAAAGATTTTTTTTTATATGCAGAAGAGACTGTGAAATGACTAATGAACAACCTCCAATTATCAATGGAATTTTTTAACTCAAAATGTTATTTTCGTATTCAGTTAGGTGTTATTTGGACATGATTTTATAGAAGGAAAAAAACACTTATTTTTAATTTAATGTTAACTTGACCTGTATCATACGTCCATACATCCACAACAAAACTGAGAAACCTTATTCAACTTAATTCTTCCAAATGGTGAAATCTTGATTTTAGAGTTATCGAAAGATTACAAAAGCTAATGGATAACATATACACATAAAAATGCAAGGAAATGGCTAACTTAAGAGAATATTCCTTGCAATAATAGATTTCTTGCAAATAATATTATTTGCAATCTAATATTATTTTTGTTTGCAAATAATATAATTGCAATATAATATAATAAAATAATGATATAAATAAAAACATTATATCATTGAATGTTTTTATTTAGTCAAAGTTTTTTTTGGACTAAACAAATTGACATATTAGTTTTTAGTCAATTTGTCATTGTTTTTAAATAATAATAGTTGACAGTAAGTGTCGTGAAACAAAAATGTATTGTTTAAAGTAAACAGTCGTTAGGTTTGAGATAAAAGCCTATTAACAATAATACTGTAATATATGGTTAGAGATTGTTCCAAAATTTAATCTTGTAAGCATGAAATAAATAAATAGGTACAAATGTATAATTATAATAATTAAAACCATGTAACTTTTAAAATGGCTTGAAATGTTTCATTATTACATCAATGATAGTGTTTGAAGAACATTGCGTTTTGATAAGACGCTATTTTGATGCTGTTGATATGGACAGAACTGTATTATAATACTGTACTTATAAAAAGTATTAGTCAAGTATTTTATAATTCTCTAAATTTATATTAGAGTGAATTGTTACATTTTAATTTATATGACTATTTTGACTTTGTAAAATGACTTTATTAAACTTAGTCAAACAAAACCATTGTTTAGTACTAGTATGTAGCTAAACGGTAGCATTAGTTTCCAAGACATCACGTGTTTAGTTCATTACAATGACAAATTGATAAAGAACACAGTTTTCAACAGAAAATACCGTGCAAGCTGGCAGTTTATCTTGGACAGTAACCCAGGATTAATAACCCAAAAGTAAATGAGTATTTGATGAGAGATGAATATTTTACCTCCATTTTAAACATATGTATTACTTTTTTGTACTTGCTTGGAATAAAGTCAATTAGTTACTTAAGTGGCATTATTAAATTTTATGCCCATTAATCTTTTTTTTCTTTTTTTCAAATTAAATGAAGTAATCGAACAGAAGTCCTACAATTTCAATATAAACTATATAACCTATTATAAAATCTTTGAAAATCTCTCAACCTGTTAATTTGTACTGTTAGTAGTGTATTTATATTTATTTTTCAAAAGCTCAAGCAAGCCATTACATAATAAGGTGGCAAAAAGATTTGCGGTAAATTAAATTTAAAGAAGCAAACAGATATTTAGTAGCAAAATAAAAGAATGGATTAAAAATGTTGATAAGATAAATAAAATCAATAGAAAATTAATAAATTTTGAAAAGAAAGGTAGAGGAAAAGTATAATACAAAAATAATGTTTGGTCAGATAAATTCCTATAGGTTTAGAAGTTGCTGCTTTGGAGAAGTACTACCTTACTAAAAATATCTTATGTTGCATGATTTAAATTTGCTTAATGGCTATTTCTGGCATAATTTGTAGTAACAAACATTTTAGTGAAGTCACCATTAGTCTTTGTGACAAATCAAACTGAATTTATTAAAGTTGTTACTAACAATAATATTACAGTTACTAAAAACTTAACTGTTTCTGTCATACATGATATCCTTTCTAATTTCTTCAATTTGCAAAAACCTGGACTAAATTGTGTATAAATACTCTTTAACCTACAGTCTGTATACGGTAGGGTGGTGCACGGACCCGCCAGCTACCTGTGTCGGTCCTTTCCTCCCCCCGGTGCTCGCGGCTGTTTCCTTAATGAGTCACCAACTAGCCCCTCTAATAGAATTATTAACTTTTTTTACTTTCTCATAATATATCAATTTTAATAGAACATTTGTAAAGTACTAACAAAACTAAGAAAAGTGATATAAAACACGATGTGCTTTGATTATAAATAATGGTCGAAAGTTATTTTTTAGCCGGAATACTGTATGATTTGTTAAATGTTTTACATTTCTCATACAACGTTATCATGATACGATATTATTTTAAGAGTACTTTGAAATAAGGTACGGTACTCTTGCCTTCTCCCATAGTCGTGCAGTGTGCAGATATGGGACATGGGACAACAAGACTGGTTAGGACATTGAACTTGTTGATGACTAACCGTAGTCTAATATGTGCGCTAATATTTTTCCGCGAAGGGGTTGGTGATTCACCACTCTTAGCAGTAATGGTTGTCCAGGGTGCCAGGGTAGTTTTCAGTTAGATGTGGATACTTTCCGGGATAACTTGTAACGAATACATTACACATAGTTGGTTTATTTATTATTTTTTTAATTGTTTAAATAGTTTAATTTTTTTCCAAGTGATATTTTTTGTTTAGTGAATGTTTTAATTTTTTGTGCACGATTATGCCGCCATCAAGTGAAAAACGTGGGTTTACTTATAACTCTCAAGCCAGAACTATAATTGCATCGGTGTTACATTACTTTGAGCGGGAACGTGACAACAAAGGTCCATTATTAGATGTGAAAAAAGTATCTGAAAGAGTGGTCGCCGCATGTAACATTTCACGAAGAACATTGGTGCGGATCAAGTCGCAACTAAAACAAGCAGTGGAAAATGAAGGAAACTCTAGTGTCAACCCTCAAAGTTTTGAAGAAACGGATCAATCACCAATACCTGAATCAGCTGTAAGTAATAAATCCAGGCAAAATACTCCTAGACCTACCATCCCTAAGCTTACTACCCCAAGAAGAAGAAAACCATACAAGTCAATAGTTACACAGCTAGACGATTTTGAGAAAACTGCAATTAGAAACCACGTTTTTAGCTACTACAGACGCCGAGAAGTCCCTACCCTCCGAAAGTTAAAAGTAAGTTTACGAACAGCGGGTTTGTTTGATGGTTGTATACGAACACTGGCAAAAATTTTGAAAACTATCGGATTTAAATGGAAAAAGTTAGACAATAGAAAAGTTCTCATGGAGAAACCCTCAGTTGCTCTTGCTAGGTGCCGATATTTGCGAAAAATTCGGGAAATTGACTATAAAAAAGTTATTTTTCTGGATGAAACATGGATCAACGCCAACACTTCGAAAGACTCAGGATGGACAAATGACAGTGTAAAGTGTTCTGTAAATGCCCCTTTAGGAAAAGGAAAACGTTTAATAATTTGCCATGCAGGAGGCTTTAACGGCTGGATCAAGTCGCCACCTCTGATATTCCAGTCAAAAAAAAACGGTCGAATATCACGAGGAAATGAATTCCGAAGTCTTTGAGGGTTGGTTTTTTGAGGTTCTCCTGAAGTCTATTCCAGCTGGTTCGACAATAGTAATGGACAACGCACCTTACCACTCTCAAGTAGCCAACAAAGCGCCAACATCTGGCTCACGAAAGTGTGAAATGGAGGAATGGCTGAAAACTCGCGGCATTTCATATTCACCAGACATGCGGAAGCCAGAACTATACAGTCTTGTAAAGCTGCATAAGGAACAAAGAAAATCTTACGTAATAGATAAAGAAGCCTGTAAGCGTGGGTTTAAAGTAATCAGACTGCCACCGTACCACTGTAATTACAATCCAATTGAGCTGGTTTGGTCAACTTTGAAGCGGTATGTAGCAGCAAGGAATACTACATTTAAATTGAACGATGTTCAGGATTTGTTTATGGAAGCTGTAAACTCCTTCACCTCAGAAGATTGGCGCAAATGCGTTGAACACGTCAAGAAAGAAGTCGAGGCAGACTGGACAAACGAAGGACTTGATGACGTCAGTGTCCAAGAACTAGTCATTAATCTGGCCCCTGGTGAATCGGATGACAGTGACTGGGATACCAGCGATGACGATGACGATCTGGGAGTGTCACCTCTAGAGTAATCAGGTAAAATAAAAAATAAAATCTATTTACCTAGAAAATTTTATTGGACGTAATATATATGATTACAAAAAGGGTATAAAAATATGATAATAGTATACAGTAAAACAAAATAATTATCTTCAAATTTACAGAGACTTTAAACTTTTTTTTTTAATATAAGTAGAGTATAATAAGATATTACTACTTCTTTATTAGTCATGACAATAAGGTTGCGATGATTGATGAATAGCGGCTACTGTAACATTTCAATGTATGCTTTAAAACATTTTAATGTCATTAGAACTAGTAATAAAATATAACGAATGGTAAAAAATTAACTGCAATCTTAAAATATTGTATATTGGTTTTAGCGCGATTTTGTTTTATTTCAGTGTCACACGGAAACAACATGGAAGATAAATGGAAAATGCTCAACTTCTGGACACTAAATACTTTGGCTTGAAGAAGATTACTGGGAGTAATATAAAATAATGTTGATTTATTAATCAAATAAACTGTAAAGTATGTAGTGTTGCCTATTTAATGATATTTTGGCTGATTAAATAGTATGCGATAACATAGTTTTAAATTATTCTACCTTTTTTCAAAGAACTCTTAAAATAATATTGTATCAAGATTAGGGAATTATGAGAAATATAAAACATTTAACAAATCATACAGTATTCCGGCTAAAAAATAACTTTCGACCATTTCGTTATTTATAATCAAAGCACATCGTGTTTTATATCACTTTTCTTAGTTTTGTTAGTACTTTACAAATATTCTATTAAAATTGAGATATTATGAGAAAGTAAAAAAAGTTAATAATTCTATTAGAGGGGCTAGTTGGTGACTCATTATGGAAACAGCCGCGAGCGCCGGGGGGAGGAAAGGACAGACACAGGTAGCTGGCGGGTCCGTGCGCCACCCTACCGTATACAGACTGTAATCTGTACACTATTCAGTGAGTGACAAAGGTAAGTAAAGACTCAAACGCAACTAATGAGGAACAATGTATCCAGTCTCCTCACCATCGTTAACTAAAGATTATAAATTTGTATAAATGTTGCATTCGGTGATAAATATACAAATGTAGTATCTATCACATACGCCTGCTTATTGAGTTTATCGGTTACAGTTAGACAAAATAAGTTCTCCCAGCATTTAAATCCATATAACTTCTTAAATGCTAAACACAAAAGTTTTAACAGTGCTTTAAAGTAATTTAAGTAGAAAATATGAATTTTTCAATGGCTGTTGACTTAAGAAAAAAATCCTTCTCAATGTATACCTGTTGATCTAATTTTGCAAACATTCATAACAGTAATTTATAACAGGTGTTAAGATTTCCCATATATATGGAAAATGGCAGTGGTCCCAAGAGGGTTCCCCTGCTCGTTTTCTTTTTTTTTAGTGATAATGAAAAATATCAATTCAATTAACATTTGGAAATAAGATAATTTACAAATTACAAAGTCAGTCTTAAAAATAATCTGTGGTTCAAAATAAATACAATTTAGGGAGTTGTTTTTATTATTAGCAAAATAAGGGAGGAAGTGGACCTAAATGATATCTTATGTGTTACTTTTCATACTTATTTACGATACTATACTTTTGAATTTATCTCACTCCAT
>JAQJVL010006880.1:0-26693 GCA_035578905.1 Stictocephala bisonia | reverse complement strand
AAGGCTTATATGTTACTAAACTTATTAATAAACGAATTCGTAAATATGAATGACTATTAAAAGTGACAAATATATATTAAAATATTTGCAATGACATTTTAGTAAAAGGTGCTAGCATGGGTCTGGGCAGACTCGGAAATCCACGAGTAAATACTTTTCCTTGTGAGTAAATACTTTTTTTATTCACCTCATTTCTAAGGATATACTTTATTGACTAGTAATTAGTACGAGTATTTACTTTTTTCTTGTTTTATTCACGTACTCGCAAGTATTTCCTTGTCACACCGAAAGTAAATGCTTTTACTCGTTTTTATTCATTTCACTTATTATACTAAATTCTGTAGTAGCCATTAAAGTTTTTAAAAAAGTGATTGGTAATCAACAAATTGTTCAAAGATGATTCTATTGATTACAAAAAAAGATTCAGAACCAATAACACTTCACAAGAGATGATTGTTGATGACACCTATCTCAGGTGATAAGCTTCAACCGTCACTCACTATTATCCCTTGGCGTTACCTAAGGTAATGCCCCTACATACAGTTTTCACATGTTTAATTTAGTTTTCATTTAATATTTTGCAGACTTACCTTTGATAGTACATGCGCGTGTTTCCCATTGTTATGTTACAACAACATTCCTTTGAGCTGTATGGTTTTATGAAATGTCACATATTCTGAATACTGAACTGGAATGTGATTATGGATTTATGGAACCGCTGACTCAACAGTGATGTGTTAAGTTTATCCTTACCAATGTAAAATGGAAAACAATATAAAAAGGTACATTATATTTTGAAAATTTAAAGGGGCCTTTGAAGAATGTTGTGCTTGACTTGGCCATTGCTGTAATTTGACATTGTCAATAATTTGTTAATTATTTTTACGACAATAAATGATAATTTGATTTGATTTGATTTAAACAATGTATATTTTTTAACTAACTATTTTTACGACAATAAATGATAATTTGATTTGATTTGATTTAAACAATGTATATTTTTTAACTAACTATTACTTGCCTTAAAATCTCATTTTGTGGGTATGCCTAAATCGTCCCCAATATAAAATCCTGTATGAATCATGGTCAAATTTCTTTGAATACATAAGTTATCATCAAAAAGAGACCTAAAATCAAAATATTACAATTTATTAACTTTGTTCATTTTAACTAACACTTATGCAGATAACAGTTTTATTCAGGACTTTGAATTCCACCTTTAGGACCAAACTCTAAGACCAAATTTTACCACAATTTTCATAGCATTGCTGCACCTGAATTATTTGGTGTTTTATAAATTAACCTGTGTACTTACTGTTTAGTGTGCATGTTTGTTTGTTGGTGTTTTATTGAGTGGGTATCCCAGCAGGGAGTCCAGCAGGTTCCTTTCTGTTTGGATATCTCACTACCTGGGAACAGTAAATAGAGGTTTTCATAAGTCCAGATAGTTCTTTAGCTCTTCTGGTGTGATGACTTCAATATTTTACCTGTTATAGGTGTTTAGTTTGCTAGGTTAACTCCCTCTTCCATACCTGAAGGACCTGCTGAGCCTGACGGTGTATACATAGTTTTTTTTCTCAATAGATTCATGTTATTTGTTCCTAGTAATTCATTGTTCCTCAATAGATTCATGTTATTTGTTCCTAGTTTGCACGTTTTAACTATGTAAATGTATATTACTTTCTATTTCAAACATGTAAATCAAGTAGAAGATTTGAAACTTTGATCTAGGGTTAGGCATTCAATTAGTGGGCAATTCAGATTTGATCAACTCATTTTATTCAACTAGCCAATCACACTTCCTGTCTCCTCCTAATTGGTTGATCATCCTTGAAAAATATGTACTCATAAGTTAAGAAGTTTTCCTCGATTTATTTGCTCAAACTGTATTGATTGGTCTTTACAAAGTTAACACATTGAAAAACGTCATAACAAGATTTATCGTGAAATTAACATACACATATGTTACTAAACTTATTAATAAATGAATTCGTAAATATGTATGACTATTAAAAGTGACAAAAATATATTAAAATATTTGCAATGACATTTTAGTAAAAGGTGCTAGCATGGGTCTGGGCAGACTCGCAAATCCATGAGTAAATACTTTTCCTTACGAGTAAATACTTTTTTTATTCACCTCATTTCTAAGGAAATACTTTATTGACTAGTAATTAGTACGAGTATTTACTTTTTTCTTGTTTTATTCACGTACTCGCAAGTATTTACTTGTCACACCGAAAGTAGGATGTACATTTGTACATTCGGTACAATGTACCGAATCACATAAATAACAATTATTTTATTTTCTAAAAAATGCTAAAAAATAACACAAAGTAACAACTGCTTCAGATGGCTTTGTTATTATGTATTTGCGATATATACCTGATATCTACAATATATTAATTTGTATTTATATTAATGTTATTTAATTAAACACACAGGTTTATTCATTAATTTAAATTAGAAAATTTTTTATTTGGATATCTTGGTCATATTTTTGCTATCATAGTTTTGAAATTGAAATTTACATTTTTTTAAAATAATGTTCAGATACTCATTATCATGGTAAAAATAATTTACACTGAAATTTGTTCTTGAAACATATTTGTTGATTGTTCTCGATAATTTTTTCTTACCTTTCATATAAATTAACTGATACTGTGTACTGATAAAAATGGAAGAATTCTAAAAACAGCAAAGATTGTAAAATTATTGATGATAGGGTAGAGGAATAAATTATTTAGGAAACCTTATAAAATAGCTTCTTTGCTATATATTACTCCAGTTCTAAATGTTAAAGTATTACGTAACCATTCTTGGTTATTCCATGTGATGGTCTTCTACATCAGTTCTGACCATTATTCCTCATTAACTTTCTTCAAAATAAATTCTTACAGTATACATAAAAATTGCCATCAATATTAACTTACCATGAAATGTTGCGAGACCATTAAAAGCTACTTTAAATTCACCTAAGAAAAGAAGATTTTGCAAGAGTAACTCCTTTATTCCCCTTACATGAACACTAAGTTGGTGGTTTTAGTGGCCAGTGCCTTGCAGTTAATGTTCATTTTTAATTCCCTTGATCCCCATTTACATCGGGGGAAAATCATGGATTTTGTGATATGTCAACAAACAAATTCCCAAGAAATTCTCAGGGAATTCTTGCCTTATCAATGTTGAGCAATGTTGTGCAGTTAGATGTTCTGATGAAATATTATTGAGTGTTGATCTTTTCAGATTTGAGGAGATTTAAAAGCTCTCTACTATCACTTGAACTACCGACTTAGTAAACTATTTGTCGGCTCAGATGTAAGGGGAATAATACCAGTGAAGCAAGGTAATAATGCTCCTTCAGCATCAAGCTCGATGCCTTTTCTAAAATATGCTTAAAAATTAAATTAATTTTTAGAACTAAAGTAAATTTTATAGCATTGATAATATTTATAAATATCCTCAGAGGCTTTTTCCTGAATTCAGGCGATTATAAATGGGTTCTTTTCTTAACTGGAGAATTGGCCCTAAGCTGTGTAATTTATGTATTCTACTGAGCTAATATGCTACTATTGAGTTTAATTATTATATTAGCAAAGTATGATTGCTACAGAATAATAATGGTTACATCTTCATAGTCTATCTAAAGAGGATAATGCATAGGCTCTCTTCTTCTCTAAATAGTTAGCCTGATGCTAAAAACATTATTGTTTTGTGAACTTGTGAAACAAATTTATAAAATAGAACAACCATTATTATGAGAGTAAAGACCAAGTCCAAAAACTGTGGTAAGTCAATATTAATCAAAATAAGAACTGCCGTGTTACAGCAAGTGTTCAGTGTCGGGGATATGGGCTCTCTCCTTCACTGAATAGATGTGACCATGCCAATTCTTATTGGTTTTTGTGGTGATACGTTTTACCACAACATTTTATGGGTAATCCATTGTCCCTGATTAGCGATTCTACTAAAGTAATTTCTTATTTTCCTTGTCTCTTTTTAATGTAGTTAGTAATTTACAAGCTAAATGAGTAAACAAATTGATTTTTTTCTCTTAGGAAACAACTTACAATAGGTTAATTACTTATTTATATGTCAGAAAAACTCATTTTTTTATCTTGCATGCTTGTGAATATTGAATGAATGAAGCATGATTATGTAAAATTACATATTTCTCACTGATTCAAAATGTCAGTACTCAAAATAAAATAGTTGTGGCTCTCTTGAGGGTTTGTATTCACTTAAGAAAGTATAGAAGTCCCTTCTTAACTGAATTAATGGCCTAAGACCATGACAATTTTTATTTTGTGTAATAAATTGCCTTGTGTTTTTTAGTGATGATTGGTATGTTTCACCAGGTTACAAGACCCATCGGGATGTACCCTTGGTCAAGAACATTTTAATTTTGATTAGTAAATTGCCTTGTGTTTTGTAGTGATGGTTGGTATGTTTCACCAGGTTACAAGACCCATTGGGATATACCCTTGATCAAGAACATTTTTATTTTAAACTAGTAAATTGCCTTGTGTTTTGTAATTCAACAGTCCTTTGTTATCTGAATTGGGGGCTGAGTCCATAATACATTTATTTTATTAATTTCCTTGTGTTTTGTTGTGCTGTCATGTTTTACCAGGTTCCATGTCTTCTTGAAATGTAAATTCATCTAATAATAATGAAGTAGAAAATTCCCTACTAAATTGACTTAATGGCAATGTACAATTTTTATTTTGCCTCATATACCTACCTACTACCTTCTAATTTGTATTGTTGGTACACTGACTGTATCACCATGTCTTATGGCCCTTCAGGTATATACCTGAAACAGTCCCTTTATACTTGAATTAATGATTATTATTATTTTATGTGATATTTTGTTGTGATGATATTTTCTACTAAGTATATGACTGCCCCTATTTTTCATTCTTAAAACTTCTATGTATTTTCTTTTTTTATATTAATTAAAAATGTGATACAAAATGCATAAAATGAATATTTGTCCCATTTTAATTGCCAAATTCTTTCTTAGCTCAAATACAGTTTATGTGAATACAAAACTGTTTTATAACATTATACACTCTCAAGTTATAAATTAATCTATAAGCCTAACAATCCTTAAAAACGTAATAAGTTTAATCAAGATCTAAAATTATAACTAGTATTTTAAAACACTCATGCAATTATCATATAATAATTTCATAATAGTATCTTAATGATGATTGGCCAAATTACTCTTATATTTATTTAAATTCAGGTTTGCCATTTTTAAAATGGAAAATAATTAATATGCAGTAGATTGTGGATGTATTAAAAGCTGCAAACAGTCTGTATAGCAACGTGATAATCAGGGGCTTTAGTGACTAAAGTTCATTTACTACCTGCATTGGTCACAGTTGCTCAACTTTGCCAAAGAATATTTTATTTTACTATAATAAATTCATTTAAATTCTTAATATTGTTAATAATTATTATTTATCAGTATATAGAAATAGTTTTAGTGTATGTTCTAGTTAGGTACAAAAATAATTATAGGCCTGCTTTGTAATATGTTTATTTATTTTTGTTGAATTTTAGAATAGGATTATTATCTGTTATCATTCACTCTCAAGAAATGCAGTTGGAGTGAAATATGAACTTTTTTTTATACTGGCAATCCCTTTATCCATATTGTTGTAAAAATTCATTATTTTCAAAAAAAAAAAAAAAAGTTACCATAGATTATATTTTCTTTGAATCTCTTCCAAAATTACCATACATGCAACAGTTCTTTACTATACTTTCACAACTACTATATGTTGGTTAAATTCTTGTAAAGAATTGAAATATACAGTCATAAATTGGAAATTGATATTATTATTTTTTTTTTTTTTTTCATGGCTAGGCATCTATGGTCATCACTAACAAAATCTTGATCTTAGCGATTCGACCGCGTCACTGGGCTATGTACAAACATTGCCGACATTTCAGCCACAATACAGTGAGCCATCTTCAGGTTGAGACGAACTGTATTTGCAGTACTCGATTGTATTCACAGAGTCGAATTCTGTAAGTACAGTTTGTCTCGACCTGAAGATGGCTCACTGTAATTTGGCCGAAACGTGGGCAATGTTTGTACAAAATGTACATAGCCCCACCGGGCTATCAGCTACGGTAGAGCCCCGAAGGCCCAGATTTTGGTTATGATATTATTTTTCTTTTTCGTAATGTGGAATACTCAAGTCTATATCATTTTGTAAAGAAATATTTTATAATTTGTCTAAAAGTGACTGTAATATTTTTACTAAGAACCTATCACTGTAACAGAGTGTAGCAGATATAAAGATGTTATTCGTAGATAATTCTCTTTTCTAAAATTTAATCAAGACTTTCACAATGATAAAAGTAAAAAAAGAAAATATATTTTTAAATCATAATAGTATGCACTAGTTATTTGAAATTAACTGAAAATGAAATCAATTCACAACAACTGAAAATGATTGGTTTGTAATCAAAAGTCCTTACAGTTAAACTTTTATTTTATAGGATTGTTTAATTATTGACATTGATTACAAATTATATTTCCAGTAAAAAAACTCTTCAAGAATCATACTCTAGTTATGTTTATCAATTCCTTATGGGACCAAAGTATATTTTTCTAAAAACGAGCTCCACAAATTGTGTATTTCTTTATTATTGAAATTCTTACAACAGTAAAGACATGAGATAACTTTTTTACATCCCTATAATAGTTTTGTCTAGTTTGAAAAATGATTTTCACTCAACATTTCGTTCAAACAAAATTCTAAAATCCCTCCTTACCATTCTAATCTAAACTTCTTTCCATTATGTTTGGAAATATTTTAATGCAACAATTATTATATTAAAGCAGTGTTGAGACCATGATTTTTCTACTACAAGTATTCTGCTAATACAGTTTTTTTTTGCATGACACCTTTTATTATGTACACCTACAATAGATCTCATATAATAGGAATATTTGTGACAGTCATTTCATTAGTAAGGTCTGCTGCTACAGGTGCAGCTTTAGATTTACACGGGACTATGCTAGCGCTCCACAATTGACTATTATATAAACCGATAATTTAAGACTTAAATTTAATATTGGAGGAGAAATCTAAGTATGTGTATAAACTCAATTGTAATACTCAGAGAGCTATACAAATATTCAAATTCTCCCTCCCCCATAATGTTAGTTCTTAAATATATTTTAAACGCTGGATTAGAGATCGTTTTTATAATTGACTAGCTGTAACCGCCCGCTTCGCTGGTTATAAGCATAGAACAAATATTGGTTTTGATTATATAATCGGAATGTGCAGCATGCTATCAGTTTACACTATATCAAATTTATATCCAATTTAGAACAGCTGATGTTATGTATAGTGTACTACTGCACTCTATTATTTTTAATTTTAAAAGTTTAGCCTACCAAAATTGTATTCAATTTGTTTTTATTTAACAGCTGTTAATCAAATAAATCAATGAATGGAGGTTTTATTTATACCTCCATAAGAATACCATTGGAATTTTGGAGGCCAGTGAGACAGAATCCTGAAGTCAGAGAGGAAAATCCTTTTTTAGTGTGTCTCTAGGAGCCAAGATAAACCTATGTACAAAATTTCAAGCCAATTGAACGTATAGTTTTGGAGAAATAATGATGAGTGGTAAATGGCTTTTATATAATTATTAGAGGACACCCCTGCATGCTTTGCATTCCAACCCCGATTCTCGCTGCACTCGATACACCTCAGCATGTGACTTTTGACTACAAATAACAGTAGATTAACTGTATATCAGAATATTAAATTTATTTACAGTATTTCACTCACACTATTTTCGTTGCTACCTGTTTATTAGCATACAAATACCTAATATATTACTTAGCCTATTTCAAAAGTGTTCAATTCATTTGTTTTTGTTTAACAGCTGAAGATTAAACTCTGAAGGCATCAATAGCATAACGTCAAATTTACAAAATAAACATGTTTATTTATTTACAAAACCGCTGTTATTAATTTACTAAAAATCAACCCAATGTTATTCTTATGGAAAAAAGAAAATTTTTAGGGGCTGTTTGTACCCGTTAGGAATGAAATTTCGAAAAATCCTTTCTTAGTGGGTCCCTTTGATACTAAAGCTAACTTCCTTTAAAATCTTGGTAAATCTTGTGGTTTTGAGATTTCGTGATGAATGAGTGAGTCAGTCAGTGGTATTAGGCTTATATATATATATATATATATATATATATATATATATATATATATATATATATATAGATAAGTATTGTTTGGTTGTAAACTAACTCATAATAACGGCTTGTAATGTAATGATTCACAATTTAAAATGTCTTTTAACAAAAGAATTGTATTTATTTTTTCAAAGTTAGTAAATCTGTAGGTGTATTTGTTTGAATTGATCTCAGTTTATGAAAATCCAAATGGAGTAAATATTTACCAAATGGATACCCACTTAGTAAATATCCCACTTTTTAGTATGGATCAAAAATTAAAATGTTCCAAATCAAAACATTAAAGGTTAATTAATTGGTAAATTTGTTTACAGTAAATTAAAGAGAAAACCTCCCTGAGTTGAAATTGACAGCCTAGTATGCCAAAGATATTGAAAATCTTTGAATGACTACTGTATTTTGTAAGATGAACATATTCTTGGACAATTTTAATGGTGTCTTCCATTTCTTATAGATTAATATCAAATTAATTACTGCAAAATTCTCTTAAACAATTTTGTTTGAACTCAAGTTTAATTTTTTTTTAAAGTAAACACTCTTATGTGTCACATTATTGGAAACTGTTCTGCTCCATCTCAAAATCATCAAAACTCAGTTTATAGACATACACATAATTTTAGGACACTTTATAAAAAGGATGTCCTATGACTGTCTTCTTTTAGTACTTATGTTCTTACAGATTTATTTTATTTGATAATTAGTGGATGGAAACAAATCTAACTGTCATATATAGCCAAAATCTTCATGTGAAAATTGAGTAGATATATTATCCATTGCTGGTTTTTTAGACAAGGGTTATGAAAACAACAAGCATAGGAACGTATTTTTAATAGCTTGCATTTTGGACTAAGATCACTTAGATAGATGGAAATTTGGAATTTCACACATTTTGAAAGAATTTTTAATCAACGTTTTTAAATTTAATTAAGGTTTACTTAAAATACCAAGGCTTTAATGAATTTAAAAGGTCTGTAAGGAGACGGTTTGCAAAAAATGACCTGGTGTTTCTGAACATGTATGCAAAAAATGAAATGTGTGCTCTTATCAAATATTAGAGAAACTATTAGAAAAGACATATATGTATCAAACATGATGTATGGATTACAATATAGACTGTGTAATGACTTTTAGGGGTGATTGATTTTACCACATACAAAGAAAACCAAATCATTTAAAGGTCCTCTCCATTGGCTATTACTGACAGAATTTCAATCATTCAAAACTTGATAGTCAAACTTTAAAGTTGATAAACTATATATTTTTAATTCATTTACAGTATTCCCAACCAAGCATATTTATTGTTTTTGTTATTTTAACAATAACAATAGTTTGCTATTTGATATTAGATTTTTTCTTTTTACTATGTTTATTCTTTCTTAAAAGAACACGTTTTTTTAATATTTCCCAAATTTAATTCTGAAAATGGCATTTACCAGTTAAGGCATTGTCAGTTATTTAATTGACAAAAACGCTTTTTTTAGTTAAATTTGTAAAGTTTTTTTAATGTGATTTATAAAACCTAATACAGTCCATTTAGAATATACAACAGAATATGCTTTATTTTTTTTAACAAGTGAGTTTTCTAACTATGCATCACTTTATTTATCTGCCGATTTTCCGAAAGCTTAAATATATAACTATTTATTTTCCTGAAAAGATTGGATTTATTTTTTTTCTATTTAGCATAGAAAACTATAAAAGTATTGAAAGAAACAGAATAAAGTATAATAATTATGTACAGCTGTCTATATCTCATGTCAACTATCCGTGTGTCGTTTCAAGCTGTATACATCTATGAACAGCTAGCTATATGACTTAAATCATGTTCCATACATGACCAACAACTAGTGTATAATAAACTCTTATTAATACCAGCATTAAGTTAAAATCTTAAAAAACTCACCCTTATCAAACTTTCCATGTTCAAAATTTTTTAAATTTATATGTTGAATTTGCATGTAAAATTTAAATTTCAGTGAATATATTTATGCTTAACATACATTTTAAGAATAGACTGATATATCCTAAAAAATCAGTGTATTTGAGTGAAATAACTATTTTATGGCACTTTTTCTGTAGTTGTATAATTAAGAGTTTTATGTTTATTTTGAATGAAATAACCCAATTAAAAACCAGTTTTGGCTTCCATACATATTCTGTTGTCAAAATAGTAGAGTCAACTTTTAAAAAATTGTTTCTGCTTATAGAATGATACAAATTAGTGACTGGTCAGTTGAGTTGTTTGCTAACTTCTTGACAGGCAATATGGTGTAGTTTAGTCCCCCACCTTTATACAGTCCTTTACTGTTCTTTATTTACCCACTTGCGGTCTACATCTTATTCAGTGTCTTTTATTCAGTATAGGTTGACATCTACCATAGATAATTCCAACAACTTTAAAACAAGGATTTAATTACATGGTTAGTTAAAAACACTTTACACTCGTGGTGTTCTTAAGAAATTTTAACAACTGAGAATGTGTAATGTAAATGGTTTTATATTTGTTATTTATAAATGCAGTATTGAAGAAATAAGTTCCACATTTTATATTATTTTATGTGATAATGTAAATGAATTTTTAAGTCATAGTTATAATTTGAAAATTTGTAAATTATTATTGATACTGCTACAATATTGAATATAGATGTATTAAATGAATTCGTCAATAAAAACCAAGAAAAAACAGCGTAAGCTTTTTTATTTCACTATCAGATTTTATCTTTGTATATACTTTTTCAGTACATGTGATCACAGCAGGTATAAACCTATAACACAATAAAGTGGCAAATATTTAGTCAGCTTGGCTTGTCAGGTAACATTGTCATGTCCTAAATTTTCTATTATTATTTTAATATAATTAGTTGATTAAAATAGCCTAGCCCAGTGACCTTCAATCTAATCTCATATTTTTAAAAGAATTATACTAGACTTGGTAATATTGTAGTATTTGAATGGTGCTGAAGGCTTATTTGTTAAATTACTTGATTTTTTTGCCAACTTTCTATTTAAAAGAGAAAGTGCAAAAATAATAATTGTCATGGTCATTAGTAGTTTATTCATTTTAGATCTTCAAACTCAAGACATTTGTCCACTTGAGCACGACACAGGTATAAATTTATTTACGTTAAATTCTTGTTTAGACGTAGAAATCACACATATGACTTAAATAGTATAACTAAAGATAAACGATGTAAATTGTTTCCTGACAACTATTCACTAATACTATATTGTATTGTAGTGCTAATTTGAAAATGAAGTAGTGCTCTCCAATTAATTTTAGTAAATCCTTGTTTCATTTACTACAAATTTGTCCCACAATTTGAGCTGGTATAAGTTACCTTTAATGGAAACTGTCAGCAACATGTTGACGTCGTGGGACAACGGCTGGGGACAAAAATGTGCAGAGCTACTGCAGTATAGAACATGTGCAGCAGCATGTACCCAGGACAGGTAAGAGCTTGTTTAGCGGGACCATCAATCTATTCTTTCTCTGTCAATACAAGACCCGTGTAAATTGCCTGTCCAAGAATGTTGCAGAAAGTGGAAACAGTAGAACATTTCACGACACATGTTGCACGGCTTTTGTGTGGACTTGTAGAAATGTAAACAGCTATCCAATCAAGCAACTTCATCTATTGCAGCCATGATTTGTGACTTAGCGATTTATTAATATGGTAATTTTGTTTGTTTTATACGTAAAATAATATTACAGTTATATCATTATACTTATATAATATGAGGTTATAAAGTATAATACGACTATTACATCACTGAATGAGGAAAGTCAAGTCACCTCAGTGCAAGTACTGCCTGGAGGACAAAGATGATGTTCATCACTCATTCTTTGAGTGTAGGCGTTTCACTGGGGAAAGAAGACACTTGTCTCCGTGGTAGGTCCTGTTACGGCAGACATCATAGTAGAGGCAAAGCGAAGAAGCATGGAGAACTGTTATGGCCTATGCCAACACAGTATTACATGCTAAAAGTGAGGAAGGATGTCTGACTGACCCTAGGTGTCCAATATAAAGTCGAAAAGTGACCTCATAAGAGCACAAGACGCACGGCCAGGCATGAAGTCACTGGAAAGAGTTCTGGCATATGTCACCGCAGCCCGTAAGTTTTTAGTGGGTATTCCCTTAATTGAAGATTATTCTTAAGGGCTTGGTGCGTAAAAACATTTCCCCTACGTAAAAAATATATATATATGATTATTATATCTAAAATTCACTTATGGTTTTAAAGTGGTCCATGAGTGGTAAATGAAGTTGGAAAGAATCTTTGATTAGTTAGAATTCTAATATTAGTAAATAAATTATTTTTACTTGTTCGATGCAAAAAATAATCATGAACAAATTTCAAATTTTTAGAAATAAAAGTAAACTAAATGAGAAGAAATACTATAGTAAGTTTTTAACCTGGCTTTAAGTGTTAGATTATTGCATACGTTAACAAATTCTGTTAATGTTAAATTTTGGTTGAACTTCATAATAAAAAATATATTTACTATTACTACGCAAATATATTAAAACTTTCTGAACTTGTAAATATTATTATACAATTTTGTCCCAAATTAATGTAGTCTTTGAAATGTTTTTAAGTGAGCTAATTAAGGTTTAAATTTATACAAAAATGTACAATAATGTATATTGATAAACAAAATACTAATATCTTATTGTGGATACTATTGCAAGTTTATTTTTTGTAAATTGTTAAAATACATGAACTTTTATGAGTTATAATGATTTAAGTTCAAAACATGTCAAAACTCTTATTTTAAACCAGGGGCTTTTGTTTGACAAACAAACAAGAATTAATGCCCACTCTTTTTTTTAAATTAAGTTGAATTTTTTTGCTTCGACTCCAAATAGCTAAAGGAACGGTTAACAAAAGCTTCAAAGTGGGTTTAATGTGCCATGTACTTAAATACAAACTGTTAAATTTGATTGTTTAAAGGCCAACTTGAGTCACTACCAGAATTAGCAATATGAGAATGTTCCTACCTCACAACTACTTGTACACCGACATTCTCTATCACTAGTACACAGACACTCTCTACCACTAATACACAGACACTCTCTACCACTAATACACAGACACTCTCTACCACTAATACACAGACACTCTCTACCAAACAAGTGCATACACTCTTTGGAAATTCGTATTGAACTGCAGACTACAGTTGACTTTTCAGCCAACATTTCTGCTTATTTTTTTTATCATAAATGACGCTTTATTACATAATAATTCCTGTATAATATAATGTTTTTCAATATATTGCTATTATACACCATTCTATAACCACTAAACATGACATAATATCATAATGAGTTTCTTCCGGACTACTGTCTAATTATACTAGAGGTTTATATTACTTTATATTCAGTCAAGTGGTCCAACACGTCAGATGGTGACCGGTTTCGACTAACTCATGTAGTCATTCTCAAGCCAAAAATACATAAAATCTTCACTCTTTTGAAGTCGTCAGAAGTCTTCAAAAACACTGAACACAAACGAACGGACGAAACACGAAAAATACAAAACGGACATTTATTAAATTAAACTGTGGCATAGACACGGTCAGTTCACGGCGCGGGTGATGCTGGTTGTGAGTCTTTTTCGTGTTTCGTCCTTTTGTATTCAGTGTTTTTGAAGACTTCTGATGACTTTACAAGAGTGAAGATTTTATGCATTTTTGGCTTGAGAATGACTACATGAGTTAGACGAAACCAGTCGCCATCTGACATCGTGTTGGACCACTTGACTGAATATAAGGTAATATAAACCTCTAGTATAATGACATGATATATAGAAAATAATACTAAAATTTGGTTAATAAACTTTATTTGTAAATAAAACATATAAAAAGAGTTAGACGTATAAAAGTATTACAAATATAAATACATACATAATACATAACAACTGTTTTTTATATTACAATAAGAATACATACCATGCAATTGACTTATCAATAAAGTTAAACTTAATTTTGTTCAAATAACTATTCTCAAATAAATATCACATCATCATTTTTTTACAATACATGGAATTGAATGATCTTCCAACCTCGAATCCACCCCATAGCTACTGTGTCAATTCCTTTAGGATAAATGTGTATTTTTCGTAATTACAATTCAAAGCTAGTTTCTTAACAGTGATCATCTTTATTGTATTTTTTTTTTTTCTTTTTTTACGAAATATTTTCATCTAAAGGTTTTTACTCTCAATAAATGTCATTAATGTTTTTACTCTCAAATAAACAACATTTAAATCTTGATAACTTTTTTTTTCAAAACAGGTTCATATACTCCTTTGGCTTTTTTGAAATTTATTTTTCACATTTTTTTAAATAATTTTTTATTATGAAAATTATATGCATAGATTGCTTCTAAGACTAACAAATTCCACAGTACAAACACCACATATTTCGTTTTTAAAGAAGCTAATCTTTTTTTTACTCTCCACAAAAAATGTTCATGATATACCATATTCATACTTATCTAAATATGGGTTCAATTCTGGATTTGGAAAATACAGAGATTATCAGTTGATATTGTATAGAACAAGGAATCTGTATCAATATAAAATAACTTTATATAATTTACGTTAAATGGTTCCATAATATTGTAGTGTAAGTTGTACATGTTACACTTAATTAATTCTAAAACAGTAAATCCTTAGTAAATAAAATTATATACTTTCTTCAGACAATTCAATAGCAAAGATTATTACTATATACAATTATATTTGGCTTAGAAATAAATTTCCTTATACGTGTTTGTTCATTTACCAAATTCTAAGTTTAGCCGATTTCTAATATTCCCAGAAGTGTTACCAAACATAGCGTTGTTTAATAATTAAGAAAGATCTGTTTCAAAACCATTTTTTAATTGTTTTTCTTATCATTATTGAAATTTATGAATGGAGCTTTTTACTGTTTTGACTGGGATCGAGAAATGTTCTTCACTGGTAAAAAAGGAAAATTGTTATGAAGATCGTGGAGATAAGAGAGATATTCTATGTCACATTATATTATGCAATCAGTGGACTATTGTCTGACTCTTCCATTGCTTTGAAGTTTATTTAATTATTTTAGGCTACTGTTAACCACTTAAAATGATCTTTTGGCTTTAATTTACGCATTGCGAAGCCGTACAAGTTATTTGCATCAATTTATGTTAAAAATGATGACGGACTTTCTCTATCATACACTTCTTCAAAATAGACATTGTTAGCTGTTGCAAAACATTTTATACAGGGCACAATGCCATCTCGAATTTCTTTCTCAACAGACATGTACATATTATACAGTAATATGTTATTAATTCTACTGTTACTTAAGTAAATTTTATCATCCCGTCAAACGTTAGACTTGGTCTTGTCAAATAATAAGCTGAACGAAGTCCCTAATTTTCCATACAACATATATTCAATATATGTTGTACATATACACATACAATATATATTCCAAGTCGAAGATATTAGGTAGTTTAGCCTGTAATCTGAATTAAAGTTGTCTAATAAGTTCATGGCTAGGAGATTGGGATGATATTGTTGTTGAATTAAATAACGTTTACTTTATCTGATAATGTCCAGTTTGACAGTTGCTATGTTAAGGTTCCGGTGAAGAGTTGCATTTGATATATACCAAGGTGCTCTAAAACCCTTTTTTTAATCATTTAGACTGGTACTATTGAATTATATCAATATTTGAATTACCTGCAGTGCCCTACGGCCCACAACTGCAGCCCATATGTCCAGATTGGTTTATAAATAGTTTTATATAGTAAAAATTTATTCTTCTTTGGATTTAAACCCTAAAAGCCAATCCCATTTATATCTTTTCAAACTTAAATGATATCTCTTTTGTCAGATTGAGATTTCCAAGTTAGCCTTATTAATATGCATTCCTAAGTATTTTAATTTTGACATTTGAGGTAATTTAATGTTGTTAATTGGAACTAGAGTACAAGAATTTTGAATTATATGATCGTTATATGAGTTGATTTATTTTCATTTACCTTGATTCTCCAATTAATGTTAAACTATATAATAATATCATCTAAATTTTGTTATAAGTAAATCGATGCTTGTGCAGGATTATTATGAACTGACAGAATACCTGTGTCATCAGCAAGTGTTGCAATATGAGGATGTTCGTTTGATGGGAGGTCAGCCGTAAGACGTACTGTACAAAAAGGACCCAAGAACCTGTAACAGAGTCATACCTTGGAGATTTGTTAAGATTAAGATCATGTATTTTAATGGAGCAAACTTCAAATGGCGAGATTGTTGTAAATGTAGGGTCAGGTTGCAGTGGAGAGTTCTTGCATTTCCTCTTCATTATTCAATATAGCATCATAGGGCTTAAAGACATTTGAGAAGTAAAGGGCAAACGTTTTAAGCCCCATCTACACGATGTGGGACTCTGCGAACCGTTGATGAAGGTTATTACAGACTTGGCGAATCCCACGTCTTTTGGTCAGCAAGTTCGCAATTTGGCGAGCTAGCTCGGGATGGCTAGTACTCGCCCAAGTGACCACGAGTCAGTTCCCGCAAGTTGTGGGTAAATCGCGAAACATCAAAGGGTTTGGGCTCGGCAATACGCGAGCCTGGCTCGGCCGTGCTACTGTCTATACGACCTGCTGAAGTTCAAACTGGTGACTCACAATTGGGAAGAATATAGGAAGGTACAAACTTATTTTTTAGTGCGAATTTAACACTATTTAACGTTTTTTTTAATTGAAACTAGTAGAAATGCTGATTTTACTCATTATTAATGTCAAAAAAACGAAGTCAAGTGGGCAATTTTAACATTTAAAAACTATTAATTTGAGTTTTACAATAAAATAAAATCGTTTATAAACTGGAATGAAATGAAAATTATAGATTTTATAATTCAAATGTACCTGTTTAGCAAATATCCTGAATACAAAATTCTTAAAACACTAATATAATACGAATACAATTCACTCTTCATATTAAAAAATAAATTAACTAGCATATTATACAGCGTGAGACAGACCATCCATGCAGTACGTATAGTGGATGAACGGTTTGGTCTAAATGCATAACACAAAAATGCTTTCCTTATAAATAGCACATGCGAGTATATTAAAAATATTGTTATCAAAACCTATGTACAGTGTCGTCCAAAATTAACTGTTGTGGGTTCGAATCTCGAAATTTTTAAATGTGAACATAGTACATAATACATAAAAATGTATTAATGCATAATTTTATAGGTCTTGTTGAAAGAAACTCATTGGCGTAAAGAAAATTTGCTTATCTTAGTTTGTTTCCAAATGGCGCACGTTTTGTTGAAAATTTTGAAGTATCCTCTAATTTTCTTACCATTTGAGTTATATTTATTCCAATTTCAAATTAAACCCACAAAAAATCAGCTTCACTCTGATATTCCACATGACTACATTTTTGCGTGTTTTGATGTTGGTCACCAAACCCGATTTTGAAAAATTCAAAATTCCCGTAAGTCAAGCATTTTAAATAACAACATGCCCCACGTTGTATATGATTTTAAAGGCCTCGTTAAGACGATCAAAGAGTGTATTTACCTTTTTTTGTACCTCCAGGGTTTTCGAGAAATAAGCAGAAATGCGTTTTTAATGTAATTTCCCGAGTGTTTAACGTTACATTGGATTTGACTCTCACCTCCAAAACTGAATAACCTGAGGTTAATTCTCAAATCTTTAGACATGAATGTATTAATGTAATCACGATCCACATACTGAGACCGAAGGCCGTAATGTCAAGGGTGCAGCGAGTAACGTATTACCAACTGGCATTACCAGCTGGCAAACATCTGGTAGTATTGGAAATACACGTACGGTGATATTGATATATAAAATAACTTTAAAATAAATCATAAAATAAAGTGGGAAGTCTTGTTATATAAAACATTTTTAATAACGTATAGTTTGACGACAGAAACTAAGTAAAAACTGAGTAGTTAAATAAAATGAATAAGAAAGGGTTTTTTGTCAGTAAAGGGTGGTTTTTTCAACATTTTTAAATGTAATAATATCTTGAGTGGTACAAAATCAATTAAAAGATCTTCTAAAATTAAAACTTTAGTATAAAACAATGTACGCTTGTTTCCAACTGTTTAAAAACCTTGCAAATGTTTTGGTATGTCATCTACGAAATGCATCAGGTTATTCTAGCTGAAATATTTATTTAGCTCAATTTTAAATTTTAGAATCACATATACTTCAGTAAACAACTTTAAAAATGTAATTGTTTAAACTACCTCACGTGGTTTTCATACTCATATCAATTCTTGTTAAACATTTAAGTACAATCTTAACAAGCAATAAACTCCTTATTAATAATCTACACAACAAATAATATATTATCTTAAACAAAAATTATTTTGAAATTTGACTGTCCATAGTACCGCACATGCTTTTTTACACTCACATCCATTCGGCTTAAACACTTAAAATTTGCACAAAATAAACTGGGATCCATTTAGTCTACGAACGTAGTAAAACTAAAAAAACCTAAATAACCTATGTTACTAGTTTATATGTACTCAAATTGCAACCTTGTAACTAGCGCATGTAAATTAGTAAAAACCTTAATTTAGATTTTGGTTGATTTTGACGACGTCCACAGACTAAATAGACCCAAGTTGTGCTATCTCTTCAGTACCGTATTCCTTGGTTAACACTGTTCTTAAATTTTAACTAGAATTGATATGAGTATGAAAACCTTGTGAGGTAGTTTTGACCAGAGGCGGCTCGTCAATTTTTTTAGCGCCCGTGCAAAGACCGAAATTTCTTCCCCCACTCCCTTCCAACACAATCCCCTCCTCCCAACGATCGTCAGACCCTACCCCATTTCGGGTAACTCATTAAAAAACTGACACAACGTCAAATGCGCGCTTCACCTCGATTTTACATCCAAGCTCGTTGATGCGTTTACTCAACTTGTGGTAAAATGTGGTAGACCATAAAAAGGTCGGTATTGATCACGGAATATTTAAAATTAAAAACATTGGAATACATACAGCCCGATATCTTGAGTAATTTGTTTATTTATATGTTTATGGCAATACACCATTATACAATTGTAAATAGATGGCATACAATAAAATTGGAATACATATGTAGAAACAATAACAAACATAAAAGGAATAAATAAATATAGTAAGCGATCAATAACAACGGCCAGGAATGTGATTGTGCATACAACTGTAAAAGAACTCAATAACAGGTTTCTCAATTTAAGAACCTAACAACAACAAAAACAATAATACTTAAAGTAATATCATCGATTGCAAATTAATTAATAGCTAACAGAGAACACGACCAGTTCAAAAATACTAAATTAATAATAAGTATACCGTAACTATAATATAATAATCAGAATGAGACTTAATAACTACAATAAATTAATAGATGTTATAATACCACAACAAAACAATAATCAATAACAAGTACAAACTATGTCAGAAATAATAGAGCTAATAACAGCAATAGTAAGTTATATTATGGGCGGAGTCCATAAATCATCGCCCGAGCATTCCTCTTGAATACATTGAGAGATAGGCCAAACATTTCCAAATGGGAGCAGACTTCATTGGCATTCCTCATCAACCGAAGCAAAATGCTGTGATAAAGATAACTCGTATGATAATTAAATTTGGCAAACAGTTGGTGGTTACGGGTATTATGTGGTAGGTGAAAATGTATCATGCCGAGGATGTCAGGACAGTTAATGACATAATTGATGATTCAGAAGAGGAACACTAGGTCCATCAGCTGTCTGCATGCACTCAACAGTGGAAGCTGCAAGACTTGGGACATCTCCACCACATCGACCTCCAAATATTAGTATCCAAGCCTCAGTCCGATCATCCATAGGGGCCGCTTCTGCACTGATTCGATTGATGAAATTTGCCCTGCTTGATAGGATGCCCAGACAACACTAGCGTATTCAAGTACAGGACACACGAGGGAAGTGTAAGAGAGCTCTAATCGTGTGCAAATCAAATCAAAATATTTATTTGTCGATTAACAATACAAAAATTGCATGACAAACGTCAAAATACTAACTTTAGTTAGTACTAAATACTAAATAGTTAGTACCTACTTAAATACTAACATAATATGTCCTTATCAGACAAAAAAATGCCAACAGAATAGTATTCCTTATGAACTAAAAGCTTTTAAATCTTTTCTAAATCTATTTACATTGGACTCAGCTCGCAGGCTTAGTGGTAGACAGTTAAATAATTTTAGCAGAACCAAAAACTTGTTTTTCAAAAAATGTGGTGTGGTGAATAGGGATGGGTATGCGGTTGGATTGTCTTAAAGAATAACTATGGCGATGGCTAGAGAGAAAGCACTGAATGTATTTTTTTTTTTTTTTTTTTTTTAAAAAAGGAAGTAATTTCAAGGATATACAGACATGGAAAGGTCAACAGATTGTTTGTGCTAAAAAAACCTTTACAGGATTGAAACTTAGTAAGGCCAAGTAGAACTTTCACAGCTTTCTTCTGCAAACGGAAAACAAATTGAGTTCGACTACACTCTGCTCCTCAAGTTGGAAGACCGTAGATAAAATGTGGATAAACACATCCAAAATATGCAGAAAATAAAATATCCCTATTAGCAAAGTGAGAGTCTCCGCAAAACAAAAATTCCGCTGCTAATTCTTTTGTAGCCCTTGTCAATCTGAAGGTGATACTAAAAATTTGAATCGATAGACAATCCCAAGAAGTCAGTGTGGTCAGATGACTGAATTTCAGAGTCACCTATAATAATATGGACCCCGCCTTGATCAAAGTTATTGGAGTCAACTGTGTGGAAATCAATAAGTTTAGTTTTGTCTGTGTTTACAGTAAGACAATTATTTTCTAGCCATTGTAGGAGAGCTGAAAATAATAAACTTGAAGGAATGTGTCTATTTCAAGATTATCACGGTGTTTATGAGAGAGATTGAGTGACGTATCATCTGCAAATAGGCAAATGCTACAATCACTTATGCTACTTGGAATGTCGTTTATAAACATCAAAAATAAGACTGGGCCGAGGGCGGAGCCCTGCGGCATCCCTGTCATAACCGCCGCCTCAGATGACCTCTTCCTACAGAGACATCCTTCGTACAGGGTATTGACCCACCCGCCCACCTATACACGTACAGGGTATTGACCCCCCCCCCCCGCCCACCCATACATGTACTGGGTATTGACCCACCCACCCATATACTTACAGGAATATTGACCCACCCGCCCACCCATACATGTACAGGGAAATTGACCACACCCGCCCACCCATACACTTACAGGGTATTGATACAGGGTTTAATAACACTGTACATGTATGGGTGGGTGGGTTAATACCACTGTACGTGTATGGGTGGGCAGGTGGGTTAATACCACTGTACGTGTATGGGTGGGCAGGTGGGTCAATACCACTGTAAATGTATAGGTGGACGGTTGGATCAATACCACTGTACGTGTATGGGTGGGTGGGTGTGTTAATACCACTGTACGTGTATGGGTGGGCGGGTGGCTCAATACCACTGTACATGGGTGGGCGGGTGGGTTAATACAATTGTTTACTTTTCTCTGTTTTTGAGTATCTTGTTGAAAGAGTATTAAAGAGATTAATGGCTCATCTCATGCAATATGACTTACCAAACGGTATAGTCATTAACAAACGGTACCTCAACTGCATGACTCCGATTAATAAGAAAAGAGGATAACCAATCAAAAGCATTACCCCGTATTCCAAGACTATGAATTTTATCCAAGAGGATGTCATGGTTAACGACATCAAAGGCCTTGCTTAGGTCCAAAAATATTCCAAATGTATATTTTTGCTTATCAAGGGCTTCAACCACACTTGATACGATACAAAATCAAATATTGCATCAAGTGTAGAAAAGTTTTCTCTAAACCCAAACTGCTTCGAACAAAGAACATTTTTCAAAGACAAAAATGGTAACAATCTCCTTAGAAATAATTTTTCCAATACCTTAGAAAAAGTAGATACAATAGGAATAGGCCTGTAGTTACGAACATCAGAAGAGTTTCCCTTTTTTAGAAGAGGTTTAACAACAGCTAGCTTAAGTGCAGAAGGGAATAGACCATCCTAAAATAACGAATTTACAATGTGAACCAGTGGCAGGGCAAGTTGTTCAGCAATATCTTTCAAAATAATTGATGAGCTGTCATCGCTGCCAGCAGATTGGCTTGGTTTTAAGGAATTAATTAATCACTGAAATAACCCCATATGTGTCCGTTGGCCTCAAATAAAGAGATGACGGTATGTCATGTAAATCAGATGTATTGAGCTGTGAGTTGAGAGTGCTAGAGATCCCCGCACTCAGTCCAATTTGAGAAAAGTATGAGTTGAACTCAAGTGACACATCACCAGGTTCCGTAAGAGTAAGTCCATCCTCAGTAGTCAAGGAGAATTTTGTGAATATTTTTTGTTTCTTGTGTGGCTGTATGTCATTAATTACATTCCAAATAGCCTTGGTTCTGTTGTGAGACTCTGTTACGTGCTGTAGAACTGAAGCAGCTTTGGCAGCCCGAACCTCAGCACGAAATTGATTCTTTATGTCACGATACAATATACGCAGTGGATGAGTAGACTGTAAGTGTTTAGTTAAGGAGTATAAAGTTAACATCCTCTCTTGTAGTTGCAGGAAAGGTTGGTTTAATACAATCTTTGTAGAAGATCGTTTCGGATGACATTTGACCTTTCTCTCAGGGGCAACACAATCAAAGTACAGTAATAAGATAATGTTGACAAAAACTGTGAAACTTTAGAATCAACGTCATGAGCAGACAACACAACATCTCATTATTAAGGAGGTTCTTCAACAAGTTGATGTTATTTTTATTTAATGGACGCTTCAATCTGTACTTGGGTGGCTTTGAAGAAATGGGCAATCTCAGCATAATTTCTCCAACTTGGGTGTGGTGGTCTGACACTCCAGCTATTAATACAAAAGTATGCAGTTCAGTGGGATCAATGTTAGTAAATATATAGTCTATTAAAGATTTCGATTCATTGAATTCTCTGGTATAGGACATAATAGTATCCCTTAGACCAAAAGAAGACATAACGTGACAGAGACGTTGCGCAGGATAATTATCAGTTGTTAAGTCTATATTGAAATCTCCAGTAACTATGACCTTAAAATTACGTTTAATCAAAGATGTCAGACAAGAATACAGTGATTCAAGAAAATACTCAATACTCGCTAAATCACGGTGAGAAGATCTATATACTGCGCGAACAAGACAAGGTGATACATATAATTCAATTTTGATCGCAACTAACTCACAAGAGTTCTCTGAGCAAAACCTGGAAACATCAGCGGGATAGCATTGTATATTATATCCAACCAAAATGCAAATCTCACTTTTTTCCGTAATTGTACGGCAAAAGCTTGAGGCCACAGAAAACCCGGAAAGACTAAACATATCCAACTCTTGTTGCCTTAAAAAGTGCTCAGAGACACAGAGAATATTAGGAGAAGTCAACTCTAGTAGTACTTCTAGCTGTGGTAACTTAGGCAGAATCCCTTGAACATTTTGATGGACTAATTTAACTGAGTTCCGTGTAGAAAACCTGGGAGAGACCTCTATGGTTTCCCTCTCTTTGGATAAACCGTCGCTAAAAAATACTTTCTGTTAGTAAATATTCTAGCTTTAATCAGTCCCGCTGAAGAAGCTGTATTCACGTTTAAAGAATGGAAAGGAGGCTTAGCGAGTTGAGTTATATCAGAGTTCACGGAGAAGCCCCGAAGACTCACACGGTCAATGAGTCCAAGCACTATAGCTGCATTATTGACAATATTGTTGATATGGTCGCCAAAATCGAGGGATGAATTCAGAAGGACGCCGAGATCCCGAACTGTGTTAACTCTTTTAAGGGCCCCATCCTGGAGCATGTAATCAAACTGCAGAATACTTCGAGCTCTGTAGAAAGAGATAGTAACACACGGGATGGGATTAAGTTCCATTCTATTCAACAGACACCAATCTAGGATCTTCACCAAATCACTCTGCAGTACCAGTTGCTGAGAATTGGATGATACTTCCATAAAAATCTTCACGTCACCTGCAAATATAAGAAATTGGCTATCCAGAGAGTTGCCAATATCATTAATAAAGAGACTAAATAAGAAAAGTCCAAGATTCTTGAGGGACATCGGATACAACAGAAATTGGTCTTGAAGTACTTGATGAATATTTGACCTGCAGAGTACGGCCGGTCAAGTAGCTCTCAAACCACGCAATTAATGAACCAGCAACCCCTAGAGCTTTGAGCTTCCCTAAAAGTTGCAAGTGGCCAACCCTGTCAAATGCTTTACTGAAATCAAGGTAAATACAGTCCACTTTATTACCTCGAGAGAAGGCAGAATTGATCTTGCTTGTGAAGGCAACCAG
This sequence comes from Stictocephala bisonia, assembly GCA_035578905.1. NCBI lineage: Eukaryota > Metazoa > Arthropoda > Insecta > Hemiptera > Membracidae > Stictocephala > Stictocephala bisonia. The sequence continues at coordinate 2,019 of JAQJVL010006880.1, read as the reverse complement.
ATTAGTCATAGTAGATCTGCCTCGCTGGAAACCGTGTTGTTCAGGAATAATAATACTTTTAAAGGTGTAGATCATTCTATCCAGTAAAACTTTTTCGAATAATTTGGCCAGGGAAGCCTGAAGGACTATGGGTCTGTAATTTTTTATATCAGACCGTGCTCCCGATTTATGGAGAGGCAACAAGTAGCCAGATTTTAGATTATGTGGGAATACACCCTGACTGAGTAGGCCATTGAAAAATATAGATAAATGTGGCGCCAATGTTTCACTGCAAAACTTGAGTATACGGGGCGGATTCAAGTTAGGACCGGGACCTTTTGTTGAATCAAGGTTCTCCAGAGCAATTTCCACTTCCATCGAGAAAATACGTATACTTGTTAGATTAATGTTGTTAGGAAATGGTAATTTGGAACAGCAGTGTGTAGAATCCTGTAAACAGTAGATAAGTAGTATGTGAACATTTCACATATAGCATCCATCTGGCTCGCTTGCAATGTTTTCACAATAATAGAAACTATCAGGTACTGACGAATTTTGTTTGAGACTAGATACGAAGCTCCAGAATGTTTTAGAGTTAGTAGTTAAACTCTCATTCACTCTGACGACATGCTCAGAGTGTATGATACACTTACAATCACTGTAAGTGTATGGGTGAGTGAGTGTGTCACTTCCACTGTACGTGTATGGGTAGGCAGGTGGGTCACTATCACTGTAAGTGTATGGGTGGGTGGGTGTGTCACTTCCACTGTACGTGTATGGGTAGGCAGGTGGGTCACTATCACTGTAAGTGTATGGGTGGGTGGGTGTGTCACTTCCACTGTACGTGTATGGGTAGGCAGGTGGGTCACTATCACTGTAAGTGTATGGGTGGGTGGGTGTGTCATTTCCACTGTACGTGTATGGGTGGGCAGGTGGGTCACTACCACCATATGTGTATGGGTGGGTCACTATCACTGTAAGTGTATGGGTGGGTGGGTGGGTCACTTCCACTGTACATGTATGGGTGGGTGGGTCACTTCCACTGTACATGTATGGGTGGGCACGTGGGTCACTATCACTGTAAGTGTATGGGTGAGTGAGTGTGTCACTTCCACTGTACATGTATGGGTGAGTGAGTGTGTCACCTCTCCTTTATCCGATATTTGCCAACTATTGGTATCACAAACCAATTCCCCAACGCGTATTTATTTTCGTTGCTTAAAAACATCAGTTCCCACTATACACTATTAATATTGATCTATAAACATATACCATCTATAACCTCCTCCTTTTCTTCAGTAGAATAAAGTTATTCAACTCTCTTCCAAATAAGTTGAAGTTGGAGTCAAACCTACGTCAAACAATACGTCTTGACATCAACTTGCACTCAGCTCGAACCCTCCTAAATTCTTGAAAGTCCTGTTGACTAAGAGTCTTTTTTTAACGGGCATGAAGCTTTTTCTTTAGAATGATAGCCTTACGAAGTTGTTTTGAAAAACCAGCCAGGAAAGGAAGCAGGTCCGATTCTTTTATAAGAACAATTGGCTAAAATAACATTTATGAGATCGTTACAAAGAGGAAAACATTGCTTCAATATCAATCAGATTTGACTCATCAGGGTAAATCAGCCGCTGAATCCAATTAAAAACCTCAAGAAGGTTACACTTCTTCAGATTATGTATAACATGTGGCCAAGTCTTTCTACAAGAGCGGTTGGTAATGATCGTAATTTCCAACGCAGGATGGGCATCCTCCTCTTCAAGCAAAGAGTCAGTCGAAGAACACACTCGAAGATCTGAATCAGAAGAAAAAAACTAAGTCCAAAAATACGCCTCCACTATTCGGTATTTTGTTTACTTGAACCAGCTGTAGAAAGTTAATTGAGAAGAACATGTTAAGTCAGAGGTTTTAGTATCCATCCAGTTGATATTAGGAAGATTAAAGTCTCAAGCAATAGCAGTAAACATATTTTCATCATTTGTTGAACAAACCTCTTCTGCTGAATTGCAAAAACTAGAATACATATCGTATGCTGAGTTC
>JAQJVL010006879.1:0-26695 GCA_035578905.1 Stictocephala bisonia | reverse complement strand
CAGTGCCCGTATTTGTGCAGACTTCGATAAATCCCCGTAGATCAGAAATGCCAACGAAAAGAATAGGCAAGCGCCGTCACCGGGCATCTTAACCAATCGGTGCGGAACCTGTACTCCATTAATGGAAACTATTTCTTCACTCATCTTCACTCATTAAACAGTTTTTGTTCAAAGTTTTAATTCTAAAAACAAACATCATACTGATACTACACTTTCCGAACATAACCAAACAAAAACCTTGCACATTCACAACAACATTCAAATCTCTGCTGTAGGTAACATAATATAATAACTTTACAGATGATTACTAAAATTTAATTCACATCAACCTGCATTTAGAAAATTTCTTTATTATATTTATGATTTTAATTTTAGTAATAGTAAACACATGTGTTTTATATTACAGATGGTATTTGTTTACATTTATAATACATTGTATAAATGGCAATTTTTATTTTCTAAATTATTATGAAAAGGAATAAAATATCTTAAAACCGTTTCTTAGCAAGCACCTACGACCTAAAAGTAACTCACATACCAAATTTCAGCATTGTAGGTGCTATAGTTATTGAGAATTCGTGATGAGTGAGTGAGTCAATTTGGCTTATATAGATATAGATGTTTCATTACTAATGTTAAATATGACATTCGTTGTAACTTTCCTATTTATTATACTTTGATCTATTTATCTTTTTTATGCAATTAAGGTTTATATCAAATTAATAAGTTTATTATTTAGAGATTGGTATATGTTCTATATTTGAATATAATTATTTTCTGTACAATTTTATTTTTTGTTGTTCATGTTACAGAGATAATATTAAAATGGAAAAATCATAATTTATTGACACGTCACTGAACGAGAATGAGGCAGGATCTATGCCTAAAGAAATATTGCCAGCCCATGAAGTCTTGTTGAGTATCATGTCATGTTGGTGATGAATCTGATGTCTATACCAAAACACCAACCAATGGTGTACATTGCTGTCATTGGTTGTAGTGAGCCAAATAACAAAAATGGTTGTATTGAACCAATTAGCAATATTGCTATTACAAAGCAACTAAGGATTGAATTGAATAATGAACCTCACTGTTAATATTTAAGGAGGCATACTGTTGTACTTCATTACAATGACTATGTTGTTGGTTATAATGAAGCATTTTTAGAAAGATAACAACAATGATGCAAGAAAATTGTGCAACCAAAGATTGTTCTGCAATACCTTTCTGATGATGATTTTACATAGGCATAATATTGCGATTAATTTTGTAAACAGTATTGTTAGTTGTAAATCACCACTATTAGTAGTGTTGCAAGTTAAGCATTGTTGTTAAGTGATTCACTGATGAAGATTTATAGAGGTATTGTATTGGTAAGCGTGTTGTTGATGTTTATATGGAACATGCCCTAGAAAATTATGTTTCTAACAATGATTTTGCACAACAACCAAGTGTGGATTTGAATTGATTGACAGAGTATGATCTCAGGTGGTATGGTGTAGAAAGAATTTTGACAAATGTTGTATGCAATTCTCCTCAGAGGCCAAGACTGAACAAGGACTTCATTATGGAATGACGTGCAGATAAGCTCTTCAAAATGGTGAAGTCTTTAATACAGAACCATTGTAGAGTATTAAAAATTAATTTTGCTTTTTTTATAGAGCAAAGATCTAATTGGAAAAGCTGCACAGTAGAAATAATAATCTATTCAATACTAGTTCTCATTTTGGACATGTACTTACATGCTTTGTGTCAGTGTACTCATTTCTTCACAACATACACTCCAATCCAACTCCAATCAATTCGAATTTTTTATGGCTTTTTTCAGAGCAACATATCCAAATGACCAAAATGTAGGTCAAGGACCTTCGTGTTTTTAAGTAACTGGTCAAATGTATGGCTATGTTTAACCAATTCAAGATTCCATCAGTCCTGAACCTTTGAAATCAAATCAATTTTGTTTTGTTTACAGTGATGAGCCTGTGGACATCGTCAAGAGTTTATTAGCGATCATGTTGACTATAATTTAATACAAGACATTGAAATTAAGCTGAGAGAAGTAAATTCCTTGTGTCAGGCACATGAAACAATGTCTACAGTTTTACTTCAAAACAATCTTTCAGAATGTGTCGATTATATTAAACAATCAAAAGCACTATTATTTACATTTTGTGGTAGCTGCCATAGCTGAGAGATCACAAAATCGTGACAATCCAGTTACCAGATTTGTTGCTCGTTTAGAACTACCCAGGGTGTGTGTACAGCTTTAAAGAATTGCTGTGGATGTGAACAATCTCACACCCCAAAGTGACTGAAGAAACACTTACAAGTGACCTTGCAGCCCTTGAAGAATATTTTAGAACCTGGAAGCCGAATCCTAACCCATCAAAAACAGAAGTAGCCTGCTTTCACTTGAGTAACAGACTGGCTAATCCGAAAACTGAATATCTTCCTAAATGGTGTATAACTTCATCATAATGAGCATCCACAGTACCTGGGAGTAACGTTAGATCGCTGACCTTTAAAAGCCACCTTCAAAAAAACAGCAGCTAAAATTAAAACCAGGGCAAATGTATTACATCATATTGGTCATATTGGAACAACTTGGGGGGCCAACGCACACGTTCTGTGTACTACTGCTTTTTCACTGGTTTATTCAGCTGCTGAATATAGTTGATGCCAAATGAACACTATTTGGCTAAATAGTGTTCATTCTAAAGCGATCGGTGCCCAACTTAATAGGGTCATGAGAGCTATTAGTGGCACTCTCATGTCAACTCCACTTCCTTGGCTCCCAGTGCTATGCAATATAGCTCCTCCAGAGATAAGACGACAGGAAGCACTACTCAAAGAATTCAATAAGATCTGGAATTGGAAATCTGGAACCCATTATACAGGATCTCCCACGTCAGAACGGTTGCTAAAAATCTCGAAACGCACTTCTATGTACTGCTTTCCATTTGAGCAGATCAAACTTCTCACCCAATACTTGCTGAGCCATAGCGTGTGACAGTTCTGATGGACGTAATAAGTTCCTTATTAACAATCTGTCAATATCTGTAGGTGGGATGAACCTCCCTCGTAGGGAGTGGACACTGTTAAATTGGTTCCAAACTGGCATTGGCAGATTCAATTACTGGAAGTATAAATAGGTATTGACAGTAGATCAGTCATGTGATTGTGGGGAGTCTATCCAAACAATGGATTATATAGTTACAGAGTGCCCCCTGCGCTCTTTTACGGAGGGATTGGTCACCATACACAGAATCAGTGAGGCAGGTGCTAGATGGCTTAATGGATTAGACTTAGCTTTGTGAAAGGAGATCACTTTACATTTTATAATCAATGAATATATAATCAAACTTTTGGATTTGTATCCAAATAAACATCACAGCTTTATAATTAATAAATAGTAGCTGACAACAAACCATACGATATAATATATATACGAGGGTCATTTTTAAAGTAAAAACGATTGCGCATCGTGCACGCGCATCCGGTCACGTGACGTCCATTCAAGGCCAGCAATTACTGGCCTGTCTCCGTCAGTGCCGCCATTACGTTTCACGTCCATGCCGATGCTGGTTGTGTGGTTATACTGCTCTGTTTGTCGCAATGTCAATCAATAATTAAGCCGACTGTGAATTACGCTTAGTTATTCGGTTTTTAAACGCAAAAAATGTTTATCCTGCTGAAATTCACCGACAGCTTCTTGAAGTTTACGGTGAGGGTGTTATGAATGATGGAAATGTGGGAAAATGATGTAGACTTTATAATGAAGGAAGGAAAATTGTTCATGACGAAGAACGATCTGGATGGCCTACTGTCATCAATGAAGAGTTGGCACAAAAAGTTGATGAGGAAATTCGCCATAATTGGCGCTTCACTATTGACGAACTTAGTCAGAAATTTCCCCAAGTTTCAAGATCAGTAGTTTACAACATTGTTACTGACAAACTGCAGTACAAAAAAATGAGTGCGAGATGGGTGCCAAAAATGTTGACACAAGAACACAAAGCAAAGCGTATGGCATATTCTTTGTCCTTTTTGGAGCGCTATCACAGAGATGGTGATGAGTTCTTAAGTCAAATTGTGGCCGGTGATGAGACGTGGGTTGCATACTATACTCCTGAGACGAAACGGCAATCCAGTGAATGACATCATTCAAACTCCCCGACGAAACCAAGAAAATTCAAGTAAGAACCTTCAACAAGAAAAATTATCGCTACGGTTTTTTAGGACCGAAAGGGTATTCTTCTGATAGACTTTCTGCCACGAGGAATGACAATAAATGCTGAAAGATATTCCAAACATTATTGAAGCTTAGGCGCGCTATTCAAAACCACCGGCGAGGCCTACTCTCTAGCGGCGTCATTCTGCTTCACGACAACGCTCGGCCTCACGTTGCGGCAAGGACACAGACAAGTTTCGTTGGGATATACTGGATCATCCACCATACAGTTCTGACTTAGCACCATTGGATTTTCATCTTTTTCCAAAACTTAAGGATTTTCTTGGTGGAAAGCGCTTGGAAAATGATGACATGTTAAAAGAAACAGTTACGAACTGGTTTAACAGTCAGGCGGGAGAGTTCTTTGATGAGAGGATCCAAAAGCTGGTACCACGACTTCAAAAATGTGTTGATGTTAATGGTGACTACATAGAAAAGTGTAAAAATGTTCATCTTTAGTTTGTGATATCATTTATATATCCATAAATAAAGTTTCTCTTACGCTATTGGAAAACGGTTTTTACTTTAAAAATGACCCTCGTATATACCATCATTTACGAAACATGAATTGCCCAGTAGCAGTTGTGAAATTGCATCTCTTTTTGAAAGTACTAATCCACCTTTTGATGTTAATATAATTGTGAATGCCAAATCAATTAACTTATCTACTAAAATAAAAATTGTGTACCAATTAGCAGATCCAATGTTGTACCCATTACTGCAAATTCTAGCTATCAAGCTGCAAATAGGTGTTTGTTCAAGGAAATACCTGACTGATTGTCTAAGGAACCAAACCAGCAGTATCGTTGTCATATGTGAAGGTTTGAAGCTCTGAGCAGAATTGGATGCATCTGATGTCAAAGCACAAGGTGCACAAGGTACACCAAGGCTATGGCCCTTGGGTGAAAACACAGCCTTTCCTCGATTTAGTGAATGACACTTTTGTAGGTCATTATGTTCCGAAACAAAACTTCAGATCATGGTAGGTATTAAAAATAGATGTGCTTTCATCCAGTACACAAGCGGCATGCACGGTACATCATCATATAATGTGAACCAATCTCATAGATGGAATTTATGGCTCCAATTTATTCGCCCAGTTATTCACAATTTTTTTATGTTAATTTTACCTTACTCAAGGCTAGGAGGAGACTCTTGTTCATTAACAATAGATAGTAAAAAAGTTACCTCTGTTTTGTTCCACCGCCAATCTTGCATATTTTCGTCACTACCGGTTTCTAAGGATGACCTTCATCTTCAGATGCACTTAGGCTTCACTTAACACACTAAAGTTCAAATTCTTCTACTTGACAGTTTGAGTTCGAATTACCAACGGTAGATTTAGAGGGGGTTGCTGATTCAGGAGAGGGTGGTGTTGCCAACCGTACATTACTGAATTGTTTAATTTTCTATTGTGTTTTCTGTGTTGTATTATTGTTTCATTCTTGTTCATTATATAAATTGACAACTTAGTGGATTCAATCATATCTACCAGATTGAAAATGTTCTCAAATATAACCTTTATTATTAATTGTGTTAGATAATAATGTTTGAAGTGTTTTAAACTTTCTGTTAAAACTGTAGTTACTTAATTTCAATCCCTCAAACTTTATTTACTAAATCAAGTTTTTGCAGGTACGGTAGTTAGATTATAATTTCTTGTTACATTAGTTTCATAATTCATTTTTCAATTAGTTTTACAATATGGATGTGAATTTTAGAAGTACAAATGATCATGACAACTGTGTTTCACAGACAATAAACAAGTCAATTTCTTAGCAAACAGTCACACAAAAAAATAACTTATCCTTTCCCACCGACTCTCAGTCTGATTTAAAAAAAACATGTATTACAATGACTCCTATCAAAACCCAAAGTAATTTTAAGGCACTTAGCCAAAAAAAGATGAATCAGAATGAAGATTAAGAAGAAATCCTAGCCAAAGATCCCAAACCCCCTCCAATTTTTATCTCAGAACTGTCTAATGTTAACACAATGACTTTTTTCATAAATTTAGTGATAAATAAAGAAGAAGACACATTTAAGTGTTTAAACTCAAACAAAATAAAAATGTCTACTGCAACTGTAGATGCACACAGAAAGATACCTAAATACTTAACTGATTCTAAAGTAGGATTCCATACCTATCAACTAAAACGTGGAAGAGCCTACAGGGTTGTTTTGAAACGCATGTATTATTCTGTAGACACCGAAAGCATCAAGGCTGCCAAAGAAGATTTAGGTTCAAAAGTTAGGTATGTAAGTAATATTCGTGACTCTGAGATTAAGACTTATCTTTTCATGTTCTTTATTGACCTTGAACCTGATTCAAGAAAGAAACAAATTTACAACTACGAACTCTAGCTAAATTGTTAAGTATTATTTGAGGCTCCTCAAAAGACAAGAACATACCAGAGGTATGGACATACCAGATCACATAGCTGGTACGCATTTCGTTGCGTAAAATGTGGCAATAATCATGACAGAGGCTCTTGCCTTAAACAAAACTCCAATCTCCCAAAACAACAATGCGTTTTGTTTACAACAACTATGTCCCCTGCGGGACTTGGAGAGACTTGTATACCTGAGTTAATGATAGGTAGGCACTTCTTAGAACATGATGGGAAGTAGCAAGGTTTTCAACAGGGTAGAAAATAGCACGGTGGGAATTAGTACGTCACCCAAAGTTTTGTCCTACTTCTAAATTTTTATCTGTTCAAATTTATCCGTCACTTGAAAGAAATTTATTGTTTTTTTTCTTTAAGTCATAGATCCTTAAGTAAAACTTCAGGATCCTAACTTAACCCTTTGAACCTTGAAGTATACTGCCGCCTGTGTTATTTGTGAAAAGGACCAGGCGGCAGTATACTGCCGCTTTGTATTTTGCATATTTTAAAATTACTAGATCATGTATGTCAAAAGTTGTTGTGTATTTCATATAGTGCGTAAGTTGATGAATAGAACGATATACGTTTTTTCTTATTTTCAATACCTTTGGAACTGAAATAGACGCTACTAAATATGACCCATTTCTAGTCTTTGTTTACGTTTCACAGTCGCGTCAGCTGTTGTTATTGTGTTAGTTATTTTGTTTCTTTATGTGTTTTATCGTAGTTTTCATTGGTTTTTAGTGTTGAATGTAGTTTGTAGAGTGTAAATATAAACAATGGATCGTCATGGAGACATTCAAACAAGTGAAATAGACAGAATTATAGATTAGAATCTTATTTGTAATTAAATGTAATTGTAATGTAACATATTTGTAAATAAAATAAAATAAGAAGAAAAACTTTGTAAATAGTGTATATATTGAAGATGTGTGATAAATTTAATATGAAGAACTCTTTGGAATGAATGGTTAAGTGTAAATATACAGTTATTTTTAAAATTATGTGCATGTTTGTTACTAAGGCTTATTTTTAACTTAACTAGTTGTTATTTTTATAAATTGTGATATTTCATTTATTTATCACACAATCTTTATAAACATGTATTATTGTTTAGGGAATTAAATTTTCTAAGAAGAAACATTAAACTTTTTGAAAAATTATCTCACACTAACTAACGGACTTAAAACTAGTGAAATTAATGATATGATAAAATCAACTGAAATTTGTATTGAACAAAACTATTTCAAATATAATGACAATTTTTACCAACAAAGTAATGGACTACCAACGAGATCTCCTTTATCAGGAATAATAGCAAACATCTTCTTACACAATTTGGAACAAAACATTTTGAATGAATCAAATCCTCACAAACAAAAAATAATCTATTGGTTTCGTTATATTGATGATGAAATATGTCTTTTCTAAGGAAGCGAAGAAAATGAATTACTAGACTAATTAAATTCATTAAATGACAAGATAACATTTACAAAAGAAAATGAAACTAAAGAAATAAACTATTTAGATCTAACAATCACAAATATTGGAAATAAACAATATTTCAAAATTTTTAGAAAATCAACTCAAAGTTACCTACTAATTCCATATAATTCTAACCACCCCTGGAAGTACAAATTATCTAGTTTCAGATCAATGGTAAACAGAAGGTCAAATATCATAATGAAAAAATCTGATTATGAAGAAAAAACAACAATAAAATACTTAGCTTCAAAAAATGGTTACAATCCGACAATTTTTGACAAAATTATAAAAAGAATAAAAGGAAACAAAAATAAGAAAATTAAACAAAAAGAAAAGAAAAAATTAATCAGTGTTCCTTATAATACAAAAATGAATAAAGCTATTAGAAAGACTTTTCAACATAGTGAATATACACTCAGTTATAAAACAAAGAACAATATTTTTACTTTAATTAACAAACTATCCAACAAAGAAAACAAAAATAACAAATATAAAAATCTGGAATATATAAAATAAAATGCTCAGAATTTAATTCTTTTTACATACAGTAGGACAAACTGGAAGAACATTTAATTTATGTCACAAAGAACACATACAAGCCATAAGACACAACAATTCAACATTAACTAAATCTAACTTTGTTGAACATATTCTCCAGTTAAATCACATTTACCAAAATATAAATGAAAATGTTCCAATTTTAGAATATGGGAAGAAGGGAGAAAAAATGGATTCCAAGTAAATTTACACATATATGTTACACTCAAACTCCGAATTCGGACAATGTCCAAAATTTTTACTCACTTCGTGATGTGGACAACGTGAATTACCCACGTCACGGCGTGAGCATTTTATTCGGACATCGGCCGAAGCAAAATACCCAGAACGCGTTGTGGGTAAACGAAAACTGTGGGTAATCTATTTTTCCCACGTCGGGTTGTGGGTATTTGTAATTTGCGCAAACGCCGAAATCCGTTTCTCACAGTCCAAACGTGCAGGTCGAGACATGTCACCCCCACTGTCGTCACTGTTAGCAACGAATAGGCCTACTGTCTATTGAATAGGCCTACTGTCTATTTTCATTGACATTAGTGCACTGTCGTTATACACAAGCAGTTAAGTTTTTCTTTGTTTTGTGCGTAAGTGGCGTGTGTTGACTTATTTTAAAGTGCTGTTGTGTTTTGTGATTTTGTTTGAAATGAAGGAATCATTTTACACCAAATTGGAAGAACACCTGATGAGAACACCTGATGTCCAAGAAGAATGGTCTCACAAGTCGAAATTTTATTATCGAGGAGCCACGCTATGAAGAAATTATCAGCGAAGTAAAGGAGGCAAAAGAGAAGAGGAAAAATGGTCAGTCCTTAATGTCTAAAGATTATCGCCGAATCAGTCGGTTTGATGTGATAAACATTGGCGATAAAGAAATGTTAATTGAAAAAACAACTGTAGAAATGACAGATATAAAATATTTCTGTCGCATTGATCAAATGTATGACACAATTCATTCAGCTCACTTACGAGTTGATCATAAAAAAGAAAAAGCTATGGAAGCCGAGCTAAAAAAGAAATTTTGTAACAATACCAGGGAGGTAATTAAAATATATTTGGATCTTTGCGTATCTTGCGCACTTAAGAAAAAGTCAAAAAGTAAAGGGCAGGTTGTTAAACCCATCATTATGACAGCATTAAATTCACGCTGCCAGGTAAGATATCATAACATTTCTCTAAATAAGACAGTTTCTCCTTAAAAATAATTCCCTGCTTATAAAAATATCAAATAGTTTAACGTATATAGGTTATCTGATTTTGATGGCAAATTTTACCATGATTTTTTGGTACTAAATTGGAATTAGTTGCTCCATATCTTAATACAGGTATATTAAAATAAAAAAAACTGCAAGATAAAATGTCACATTTTAATCGGAAGCCATTGAAGTTCAAACTTGAATGGGAATTAAAATTTAATTTTTGCATGCCTGATACCTGTTGTGTATCTACAGGGTGTTTTTGAACTCTCTGAAAAAATTTGAGGTATGTTCCTGGGTCATGGGAGATTACTAATATCATATTTAAAGTGTCCAAAACTCCTTGGTTATCCTTTTAGTAGGGGAGCTTAGAATTTTTAGACTTATTGTTTCATATAGGTACTATTCCCATCCATCGTCTTCTTGACTACTGGAAGACTGTCCCCTTGTTCAAAAGCATATTCTCTGAATACATTAGTAGAAATAGATTTATGATCATTTTACGCTGTTTACACTTTGCCAAAAATGTGCATAATGCTAGTACTGACCCTTTGTACAAAAACCGGTAGTGCCGTAAAACAGAAGATTGGTGGTGGAACAAAACAAAGGTAACTATTATTTACCATCTATTATTAATTAGATTCATTATTGATCATTTCAATGAGAAAATAATACCATATACTACCCAGGGAAAATCTCAGCCTTGACGAATCAATGGTCCTTTGGAGAGGACGTTTGTTTTTCGTCAATACATTAAAAACAAATGTCATAAATATTGGATAAAAATCTATACATTGACATAACCCAATGGCCTAGTTCTGAAAACATTGATATACACTTTAAAAAAAGGAGAATTCAGTGGAAAGGGTCATACCAGTTAAGTAGTTCACCATATAAGCTTGCTTGAAGGTAAGGAAAACAATGGCCTTTTCAAGGATAATTTTCACAGTTCCCGTGAACTTGCAAAAACCTTTCTGAACTTAAAAACATACTGCACAGGAGGAACAGTGCAAAGTAACAGGCAGTAAACCCAACAGACATCAAATAAAAATTGAAAAGGGTGAATCTACTTGTAAATATTCAGAGAATCACATGATGTTTGGGAAATAGGTGGATAAAAGAGTGGTTATGTATATATCCACAGAGTTCAAAAGTGAAATGAGGGAATACGTCAACAAACGTAATAAGACTGTAAATAAACCACTTCCTGTTTTGCAGTATAATAGTTTTATGTTAGGAATCGATCGCAAGGACCAAATGATGGCGTATTATCCTTGTGAAAAAAAAAAAAAAAAAAACATTACAGTGGTACTGAAATTTGTTTGTACACTATATCCAAATTATTCTTTAGAATAGCTATATGCTTTGCTGCAAGTACACAGTTGGAAATAAGATGCCATTTTATGATTTTAGGCTGATTTGAATTAGAAAGTTACTTGAAGGCAAACAGCCTAAACCAAAAGTGCTTAGCCAAAGGGAAATTCAAAACTTTCTTACTAAATGTGAAGTCGGCAACAACAGAAAATGTAAAAGGAAGAAGTGCAGGGTCTGTACAGAGGAAGTAAGAAGGGAGAATACCATTTATAACTGTTTCGCATGCCTGGGCCACCCAGATCTTTGCTTGGGTCCTTGTTTCAAAAACATTCATAAAGACTAAAGATGAAAGAAAAGAACTGTGAATAAGTGTAAATATGTCAAATATAATTTGTTATAAACATACGAGTATACAGTGTAATGGAAATTTTATTTTATTCTCAAGTTTATATTTGCTAAAAACGGAACAGATGGAAATGTTCAATGAAGGCAAGTGTTATTTTATACTTTTTTATCTAATTATTGTTAGAATATAACTTACAGCTTAGCCCTCAAGTGCATTTAATACGTTTTAAAAAAGGAATCAATGTTCTTTTAATTGCAATAATTAAGTAGTAGTTTTGATGTTTGCTATTAAAATAAAAGTTACTTGTTTCGTGATGAATATTTTAAATTAAAAATAAAAATGGTGCCGATGGCGGCGGAAGGAGTTTTGAACAGGGGGTCAATCTAGACAAAAGTGGGGGTCTGCGAGGGACCCGCCAGCGGTAGGACAATTTTAAAAATTAACACTGCATTGGTCGCGCGTTCTACTTTTGTAGTACAGGTATATTTATTTTCTCACCCAGAGCGGTTGGCAGCACTTCCGACCTTGAGCGTCACTGTACCTCTCCCCCACACCCCTCCCAACAACCCAGTCTAGTTTCACTCTTCTAGCTGTCAAGTACTCGCCCTAAATCGTGAAATCTCGGAGTGTACTACCATTGTAGATTGCGCGACCACTGGCGTACCAAACATTTTTTCAAATTTTTTTTGTACATATTTGTTTTTCTGTATTTTATTTGTTGATTAATATATACAAACATGTCAGAACGTGATAGAGAACAGTTACGAATATGGTTAAAGGAGATGGAAAATGAAAGTGATGGTGAAAGTGTACTTGGTGAACAGGATGAAGACGAACGTGAGGAAGATGTAGTGTAAGAAACTGTTGAACACAGTCATACAGAATTTGTAAGGGATAATCCGTACCTGTACCTAGAGAACAAGTTGCTGGAGTAGGAAAATGTTTTCTTTGCGGTAGAGGTCGCAATAAATCAACAAGGAAGACGTGTGGAAAATGTCAAAGGTGGGTGTGCCCGGACCATCAGAAAAGCGTGTGTGATGACTGTTTTGAGTAGAAGTTTTCTGGAAAAGAATTTGTTCATCGATTTTCAATGTGTCATTATAAAATTGTTCTTTTTATCAATGGTTATATATATTGATATAGAAATTTTACAGTTAGAAATATTCTTGTATTACAATCAAAACACTTTTGTAATATTTTTTTTTTTTCTTGTGTTAGTTACAAATAAAATTAATAAATAAATTATACAACATTGAGTACTAATTTTTACACAACCGAGCCCTTATACTTTTATAAATATGAACAAATGTTGATAAAAAAAAACAAAAAAAACATATGTTCTACAATAGTAGAACGCGCGACCACTCACGTAATTATGGGGGCCGCGACCAACGCAGTGTTAACACATCTGGAAATCATATTTTACACTAATCTAGCACAAACTTAGCATAGAAGGGCAGTATGTATGTATGCATACGTAGTAGCTCAGTGGATAAGGCTTTGGACTGCAGAGGACATTTTCCAAGGTTTAATCCCCAACTGAACCAGCGGTCGGAACTTCCTTCATTCACTAAAGTTCACGCACAGACCAGCACATGTTAACCGAGTCGAGTGTAGTGTGGTTACACTCAACAATTCTAATAGTAACATTTTAAAATACTACAAACAATATTAGATATATTTTGTTATTTCATATATTAACATAGACTAAACATCTTCATGTTAGTCTAATAGAGTATATAATAGTATAACAGTCTGTGGTGTAGTGGAGCGAGAACAGCGTTGACACAAATATATTGGCCACAAACCTTGAGATGCAACAAGCTAACAAGCTTTCAGATAAGTGCGGCCACAGGGCATTTCTTTTATTGTTCCTTCCAGTATTTTACAGTACAGTAGAACCTCTTTAATCAGAACTTCTGTAATCCGAAAGTTCAGTAATCCGAATGCCACCAAGAGAAAGAAAAAAATTGTGCATGTAGATATTTGAAAAATGTAGATATCTGACTTTTTTCAATAATTTATGTAATTACTGTAATTTGTATTGATTATTTTCCAGTTTTTATATAAGTATTTATCAGGTTCAGTTTCTCATTTTTATTATAAAAGCAACATTATAAAATATATATGATAAGCAGTATAATTTTTATTAACTGTAGTTAATTTTTATATTGTATGTACCTTGTTGAATAAACAATACAATCTTTTACACTGTAAAGCATTTCTCTCTTTTCTTTAAACCTTAAGTATAGTATATTTTAGCCATACTTAAGGTTTAAACCTTTTATGTGAAAATAACAAAATGTTCTATAATCCGAACGATTTGATAATCCAAACACCCGCCCGGTTTTATTTAGTTCGGATTAAAAAGGTTCTACTGTATGTATTTTCACGAATCAATACTGATTACAGGTCAGATTTGTCAAATATTTTCAAATTACTTTGGCCAGCAAGAAACCACCAGCATGGGTTTTGGACACTTGGAAACCCCCATAAGCAGTCATTCAACTACAGTACACTCTTGATACTCCGACATTTACTAGTCCGACACGTTTGGTAGTCCGACGCCACATTAGATGACGTACTGTACACTTAATACTGTTTGTAATAAACCTTACTGTGTTACTGTACAAATGTTGTATAATTTCTTTGCTTACATTTATTCAATTGTGTTGTCAGCCTCATTTTATCACGGCTGATAGTGCGGAAATTCTAAGAAGGGTGAACGTAGTGCATTCAGTTTATCTTAGAAATCATAATTCTCGTGAATTACAATGGACATTTGGTAATCCGACGTTTTTGTTAATCCGACACACCGTCGGTCCCTTAACTGTCGGATTATCAAGATTAAACTGTATGTCTAGTGCTCCATCAACTCCAGCTTCCGTTACTGAAAGTGAATTTAGTGATCAGTTTACACTAAATGGAATGCACCAGTAGAAAGCATACTTGAAATTGTCAGGTTTGCCTACCAGCACCTTTTTCTTTTGTGTCTTCTTCCATTGTTCTAACAACTGATTGTGGACAAGACCAGCTATACAACCTGGCTCCACTGCATCCATTATACCTTTGCTACCATTTTTATGCGGCGATAATGATGTTCATCTATGAAGTACAATATTTTGGTGTGTTTGAGCAAATTGTGGCTTGTGTAGAACGGGCCTAAGCCAACCTATAAACAAATACTTTACATATTTTTATATTATTAACACTTATTAAAATGTCATGTAAATAAACTAGTATGTTGATTTTTATGATTTCTAAAAAATTACATATAAAACTGTCTTATTTTGCGGTAAGATTTAATCTCCTCACTGATGGTCTATATAGGCTAGGGCTACTTCGTGCATACATTTTTTAAAATTTTCTAACCAATTAACATGACGTTGCAGTGGTAATTAAACTGCAGGAGGGCAATGGAAACTGGTGGTCACATTGGTATATCTCCCATACGATAGGACGATCATCCCACCATCAAGAGAGATGGTGGCGTTGGTGGACTACTGCCGGAGCGGGAACCTTGAGCTAGTGGTTGGCTGCAACTCTAACTCTCACAACGAGGTTTGGGGAAGTAGTGACACGAACGAGAGGGGTCTTGCTCTTGCAGAATACCTGGGAGACACCGACCTTTTGGTACTCAACAAGGGTAATCTCCCTACCTTTTCGAATATTATTAGAAGGGAGGTTATACACATAAGTACGGCCTCAGCATCAATGTTTCATGACATTAGGGACTGGGAAGTTTCGCAGGAATAGTCCCTCGTTGTCGGACCATAGACACATCTGTTTTGTGCTTGAGGGCTAGACAACTCAAAGGCTATACATAAATCCCAGACTGACATACTTGGCCTCATACTTGGTGGAACTGTCTGACAGACTGGATCTAATTCTAAAAGGACAGATTCTATCTGGACTGGATCTTGAGGAGAGAGTGGCATTCCTTAAGGAGGCCATAATCTCCTCTTATGAGAACAACTCCCTTTTGATGGCACAAAGGGATGCTCGAAGCCGGAGATGGTCTCACGAATTGGAGGACCATCGAAGGCTCCTTGGCAAGGCCAAAAGATCCGGCAGTGATGCTGACTGGTTGGCCTACCAGGAGTCGCAAAGGAATTATAGAAGAGAGGTTCATAGATTCTCCAGGAAATCCTAGAGAGACTTTTGTACCTCTATAAAAACGACCTCAGAGATGTCTAGGCTTCACAAAGTGCTGGCTAAGAACCCTGGGGGAAGACTGGGACCCTTTATTAAAGATTATGGGGAGTGGACCAGATCTGAAGAAGAGACTTTGCAACTTCTATTTGCAACTCACTTTCTGGGATCCGTCGAGGAGCCGGAGGCGAGCCTCCCATTTCGGTGAGGCCGGCTTGCACTGGGGCCTCGCACATGGACTGGAGTGAGGCAAAGAAGGTTGTCACAGAACAAAAGATCAAGTGGGCAGTTGAGTGCTTCGCCCCCTTCAAGAGTGCGGGGCCGGATGGTGTCCTGCCTGTGCTCTTGCAGAGTGGCCTGGAGTCGCTCCTACCCGACCTGACCATAATATGTAGGGTTTCCCTGGCCTTGGGTTTCATTCCAAGGCTGTGGAGGACCGCAAAAGTAGTCTATATCCACACCTGGAAGGGGTACACATTCCAGATCGATTAGCCTCATCTCTTTTCTACTAAAGACACTGGAGAGGTTGGTCGATAGGCATATGAGGGATGGGGTATTGAGAGATAACCTGCTCCATACAAATCAACACGCATATATGGCTGGGAGATCTGCTGAGTCGGATCTTCATAGACTCGTCACGAGAATCGAGGAGACAATTCGGCAGAAGGAGCTAGCCATGTGTGTCTTCACGGACATAGAGGGGGCTTTCAACAATGTCTCGCTGCAGTCACAAGGACGGGCGCCAGTGGTACCATTACCAGATGGATCGAGGCAGCAGAATGGTTAAGGCAATACTGAACGAAGGGACGGTTCAGGTTGTAGCTGGAAGTGGTTGTCCCTAAGGGGGGGTCCTTTCCCCTCTCCTGTAGTCCCTGGTGGTTGATGTACTTCTAAGGGTGCTTAACGGGATGGGGTATATGCTCAGGCATACGCGGACTATGTGTGCATATTGGGCATTGGTAAGTTTGCCAGCACAGTGTCGGACATTGTCCAGTCTACCTTGAGATTCTAGGAAAGGTGGTGTAGAGATAAGGGACTCTCTGTTAATCCTAACAAGACAGAACTTGTACTCTTCACTAGGAGGAAGAGGCTGGATGGTCTATACATGCCCACTATGGTGCTAAGAGCTACAGGGTCGGCTAAGTATCTGGGGGTCATCCTGGATGCTAAACTGAACTGTCTCAAACACCTACAGGAAAATGCCAGGAAGTTCAGAATGGCTTTTTGGGCTTGTCGGAGGGCCATTGGGACAACGTGGGGTCTTAACACGTTGAGGGCTAAGCCTGAAATTACAAAATTCATTCTAATCCTAAAAAAACACACCAATAAACAGAAAACACTTATGGGAAGCGAAAACACTTCCAAACTTGCGACTGACGCCAAAAATATCAATAGGTTCATATACAAAGGCCTGACAACATAACGTTCTACCTCTACGAGATCCGATTTCACACTGATGAATCAACCATGCAACTACAAATGGCGGCAAAACCCGCCGCCAGGATACGCGGAGGGTCCGCCAACACGGATTTATCCACACGTAGCCACCAACAACAAAGATGGTTTACTGGCTATACACGAGTGTACTTCGACCCTCCTTATGTTATGCTGCTGTTGTCTGGTGGTCGGCCATGGCACAAAACAGTGCAAGGCTAACATTAGATAGATGTCAGAGAATAGCGTGCCTGGGCTTTATAGGCTCAATCAGAACAACCCCATTGGAGGCGATGGAGGTCCTCACTGGGCTCCACCCAATGGACCTGTTTGTAAAGGGGGAGGCTTGTAAAGCGGCCTTTAGATTAAGGACTCCATGGCAAAATACTAACTAGGGACATTGGTCTGGACCCGTTGCTATTGATGGGAACAGATTCAATGATACCTAGGTACAGAGATGACAGGCAGGTCAGGGCTTTCGTTCCATGCAGAGATGAGTGGATGGGGAGTACCGAGCCTGCACAAGTCAAAGGAAGCATCTGGTTTACGGACGGCTCACTTATAGAAGGAGGTGCGGGTGCTGGGGTGTACGGGAGGGATGCACGGAAAGTTCTGTCTGTACTTCTAGGTGCCCATACTACCGTCTTCCAAGCGGAGGTGATGGCAATCATGACAGCCGCACAGGAAGAAATGCATCTAGGAGGAGTTGTGTCTATCTGCTCAGACAGTCAGGCGGCGATAAAGGCGATCATGGTGCCACGTACCAGCTCCAAGTTGGTATGGGAGTGCCAGGGGATCCTAGAGACACTTTGCCAGCGTAAACAGGTGAGATTCATATGGGTCCCTGGGCATGTTGGCATAGATGGAAATGAGAGGGTTGATGCATTAGCAAGGAGAGGGGCAAAGTGCCCTCTACTGGGACCGGAGCCGGGCATTCCTTTCCAAAAGGTTAAGAGGAGAATTGATCTCCTGACCTCCTGACCTGAGAACTGATCTTCCTGACGCTGGAAGATGGAGGACCGAGTCCAGGCTTAGGCGGTCTCGCGCTCTTATCCAAGGACCGGATTGCAGTTAAATTTACCAGTATTTTCTCTAACAGAAATCAGGTTACTAAAATATAGATACGAGCTACAGTCATTATATTAAAAATAGAAAAACTATCCCTACAGGACTCACGTGAGTTTAAACCACCTATAATTCTCACAGCCTTTTTTTGCCACAAAAAAACTTTATGAGCAGAACAGGAATTTCCCCTAAGACGGATTCCATAGCACAAATGAACATGAAAAAAACCAAAATAAGACAATATAGGGCTTAAAAGAGGATTCCACATGTAGGCTCTGTGAGGAGGATGAGGAGAGCTCCATACACATCTTGTATCATTGTGGAGCGCTCTCACCCCTTAGGTACAGGACTCTGGTTGCTGCTTGTCTGGAAATAGAGGACGTCAGAAGGGCTACACTCGGGAAGATCCTGTCAGTAGTGTATTGGTGCTGGTAATAGGTCCACTTTGACCTTTGGACCCAAGATGGCGGCGCAGTGGTACCAACCCCCCCTCCCCCCTCAAATTTCCCTCAAATTTCCCTCAAATTCCCACATTTCCCCCAAATTACCCTCAAATTTCCCTCAAATTACCCTCAAATTTCCCTCAAATTACCCTCAAATTTCCCTCAAATTACCCTCAAATTCCCGAATTACCCTCAAATTTCCCTCAAATTCCCAAATTTCCCACACATTTCCCACATTTTCCCCCAAATTACCCACTTTCCCTCACATTACCCACATTTCCCCCAAAATTCCCAAATTTCCCTCCAAAGTCCCTTGTTATACTATATAAAATTCATTGTTAACCTAACTTTTTCCGTGTTATACTATATAAAATTCACTGTTAACCTTGTTATACTATATAAAATTCATTGTTAACCTAACTTTTTCCGTGTTATACTATATAAAATTCACTGTTAACCTAACTTTTTCCATGTTATACTATATAAAATTCACTGTTAACCTTGTTATCTAATATATAAAATTCTCGTGTCACAGTGTTTGTCTGCAAACTCCTCCGGAACGACTTCACCGATCGTTATGAAATTTGGTGTGTAAATTCTGTAGGTATGCGAATCGGACGTAAACTATTTCCCGTTTCGAAATTCTTATCCGTTTCAATATGGCGGACGAATTCCGAACACACTGCATATAATACTATATTCTCGGAGTTTGGGCTCTACAGAGCATTTGGATGTCAAGTTAAATCACATGTTTTTATTATTTGTAATTTAATATTTATAAACAAAACAAAGACAGCTGTTATTTTATTGCTAAGAAGTTATTATTCAGGTTTTGTAATGTAGTTAGTGGTTCACTAATTTTGAAATTTATGGTTAAGTATTTTAGTTTAATCTGTGTTTTTACAGTGAACAATGCCAGCAAGGCGAAGAGGGTCAAATTTGGGCCGTCGAACGGCTGGAGCTATACAAAGGCGAAATCTAAGAGCCCAAAGGACAGACGTCCAAATTCAACAGGAAAATGAAGTTGTGCGCGTGAACATGTCGCAATTGCGCGCATCACAGTCACAAGATGATCGCGCTGAAAGAAATGAAGAAAGACGACTACAACAAAGACAAGCGCGTCGATACGTAGTTGAAGCACGCAGAGAAAATGACATACGACGACAACAAGTGCATCGAGCTTTTATATCGCATACATTCCGTCGTCTAGCATTTGAGTATGAACCCGACGTTAAATATTTTGATCATTCCAAAGTGGCGATTGGTGATATGGACAATGAATGTGCGAATTGTAAGGCGCTTAAATTCAAAAATGAGCCAGCCGGGATGTGTTGCGCCACAGGTAAAGTGCAACTACCAGTAATTGAATCACCACCTGAACCATTGAAAGGTTTACTTAATGGTACGCATCCTGATTCTAACATGTTCCTGAAATCAATTAGAACATTCAATTCATGTTTTCAAATGACATCGTTCGGAGCAACAGAAATAGTTAACAATAATGCTGCAAATGGTCAACAATTTAATACAACGTTCAAAATCAAAGGCCAAATTTACCACAAAGTAGGCTCATTGCTTCCTATTCCAAATGAACCACATAAATTTTTACAAATTTACTTTATGGGTGGCGAGGACACCGAAAGCGCGCTAGCCAATCGCGTGGATGCACGTTTAAAATACAATAACCTTAGTTCACAATTTGCCAGACGTATTCTCGGCGAGCTGGACGATTTATTGAATGAGCACAATGAATTGTTGAAATTGTTCAAATCACACATGCACAAATTGCAAAGCGACAATCACGCAATTATCATCAATCCTGATAAAACACCATCTGGAGAGCACATTCGTAGATTCAATGCACCTGTTGTTGACGACGTTGCTGGAATTATGGTTGGCGACCGTACAGCTAAGCGTGAAATTGTTATTCGCAAAAGAAATAACAATCTTGAGTTCATTGCTGATACACACCGTTCATACGACGCTCTACAATATCCACTAATGTTTTATAAGGGACAAGACGGATATTACATAGATATTAAACAAAAAGATCCCGCTACAGGAGCCGAAACAAACAAGAAAGTTAGCTCGAAGGATTTTTATGCGTATCATCTGATGATTAGACGCGATCATGACAACGTCATTCTACGGTGCCGTGAACTTTGCCAACAATTCATGGTCGACATGTACGTGAAAATAGAAAACGAACGACTACGATACTTACGATTTAATCAAAAGAAGCTGCGTGCTGAAGAATATATTCACTTGAGAGACGCTATTGTGAACAACGCCGACACAGCCGAAATTGGTAACTCCGTCATTCTACCATCAACGTATATAGGAAGTCCACGTCACATGCAAGAATATATCCAGGATGCTATGACTTTCGTCCGCGAATACGGACGACCATGTTTATTTATAACTTTTACATGTAATCCGAAATGGCCTGAGATTACAAATTTATTATTGCCAGGACAAAATGCAATACATCGTCATGACATTACAGCCCGTGTCTTTAAACAAAAGTTAAAGTCTTTAATGAGTTTCATTACAAAGTTACACGTATTCGGCCCTACACTTTGCTGGATGTATTCGGTAGAATGGCAGAAACGAGGATTACCTCATGCCCACATTTTGGTTTGGCTAATCGACAAAATACGTCCTGAAGAAATAGATAGTATAATTTCTGCAGAAATTCCAGATCGGTCAACAGATCAATTACTGTTTGATATTGTGACAACTAACATGATTCATGGCCCATGCGGTGACCTGAATCGTTCTTCGCCTTGCATGGCTGATGGAAAATGTATAAAGAGTTTTCCAAAAAATTTCAATAACGAGACAATTACAAATGTCGACGGATATCCATTATATCGTCGAAGAAATACTGAAAATGGAGGGCAATCATTTTCAAAATATGTGAACAGAGCAGAAATTGACATTGACAATCGTTGGGTGGTCCCATATTCACCTCTGCTGTGTAAAACATACAATGCTCATATTAATGTTGAGTTCTGCAGTTCGGTAAAGAGCATAAAATACATTTGCAAGTATGTAAATAAAGGAAGTGATATGGCTGTGTTTAGTATTGAAAATACCAATGCGACTGCTCCTCCAGTAAATAACACTGATGAAATAACTCTCTACCAAATTGGCCGGTATATCAGCTCTAATGAAGCTGTTTGGCATATCTTTGGTTTCCAAATTCATGAAAGGGATCTAGCAGTCATTCATTTAGCCGTCCATCTTGAAAACGGCCAGCGTGTATTTTTCACAAACGAAACAGCGATCGATCGTGCAATGAATCCACCGAAAACTACTCTCACAGAGTTTTTTCTATTGTGTAATCGTGCTGATGCTATTGGTGCTTTTGCAAGAACACTACTCTATTCAGAAGTACCACACTATTTCACATGGAATCAAACAAAAACATGGATACCCCGCAAGCAAGGCACCCCAGTTGATGGATACCCCGGTTTATTCAAATCAAACACCTTGGGGCGAGTATTTACAGTCAATCCAAGGCAGACTGAGTGTTTTTATTTGCGACTATTGTTGGTTAATGTAACCGGCCCATTATCATTTCAAGATATACGTACAATTAATGGACAACAGTGTACAACTTATAAAGATGCATGTCTTGCGCTAGGCTTGCTGGAGGATGACAACCAGTGGGACTATATGCTTACGGAAGCAGCATTGAACTGTACAGCAATACAAATTCGGCTACTATTTGCTATAGTGTTGACTACATGTTTCCCAGCCCGAGCTGAAACGTTGTGGGATTATCACAAAGATTCAATGACTGAAGATATATTGCATCGGCATCGTACACGGTACAACGATCTAACAATACAATTCAGTGACGCTATGTACAATGAAGCACTTATTGCTATCGAGGATCTTTGCTTTGTGATTTCCAATTTACCACTCAGCCATTTCGGTATGCATTCGCCAAATCGATGTGCACATGATTTAATGAACAATGAGATGAATCGTGAACTACAATACAATACTAGAGAGATGGAAGCGATTGTTAATCTCAATGTCCCACTACTTAATCAAGAACAAAGAAGCATTTACGACCGTATTATGACAGCAGTTTCGGCAGAACAAGGTGGATTCTTTTTTTTGGATGCTCCAGGTGGGACTGGAAAAACATTCTTAATTTCACTAATTCTCTCCAAAGTACGATCAACTAATGGTATTGCATTGGCCGTAGCTTCATCTGGCATTGCAGCTACGTTATTGGATGGAGGCAGAACAGCTCATTCAGCATTTAAGCTGCCATTAAATATTCAAAACAATCCAGACGCAGTGTGCAACATAAAAAAACAATCATCAATGTCCACAGTATTAAAACATTGTAAAATTATTATCTGGGATGAGTGCACTATGGCACATAAACACTCACTTGAGGCGTTAAACAGAACTTTAAAAGACATAAAAAACAACGACAAACTATTTGGAGGCACTCTGTTACTCCTGTCAGGTGATTTCAGACAAACACTTCCCGTAATTCCACGTTCAACATACGCTGATGAGATTAATGCTTGCTTGAAATCATCAACACTGTGGCGTAATGTTGAAATATTACATCTGAAAGTAAATATGCGCGTATTACTGCTTCAAGATCCATCCGCTGAAAACTTCTCAAAACAACTGCTAGATATTGGCAATGGAAAAGTAGATCTACATGAAAATACTCAATTCATTAAATTGCCGGCCAATTTCTGCACCGTCGTTAATTCACAAATTGCTCTAATTGAAAATATATTTCCCAATATACAAACACAATACATGAACCATGAGTGGCTAGCAGAAAGAGCAATTCTGGCATCTAAAAATGTGGACGTTAACGATATGAATTTCAACATACAACAGTTGTTGCCAGGGGATTTGGTGTCATACAAATCTATTGATACTGTTTGCGATGCCAACGAAGCTGTAAATTATCCCTCCGAATTTTTGAACTCATTAGATTTGCCAGGCATGCCACCGCACCTTTTACAACTAAAGGTTGGATCTCCAGTTATTTTGCTTCGCAATTTGAACCCACCAAAGCTGTGTAATGGCACAAGATTAGTTATTAAAACATTAATGAAAAATGTTGTCGAAGCCACCATTTTGAATGGCAAGTTCCAAGGGGAAGATGTATTACTGCCACGAATCCCTATTATTCCAACAGATGTGCCAATTGAATTCAAACGGGTTCAATTTCCAATCAAATTGGCATTTTCAATGACAATCAATAAGTCCCAAGGGCAAACATTGTCGGTTTGTGGATTAGATTTGGCCACACCGTGTTTTTCACACGGCCAATTATACGTGGCGTGTTCTCGAGTGGGCAAACCATCCAGTTTGTTTGTTTTTGCTAAAGATGGACTCACTAAAAATATCGTACACTCCATTGCACTAAGAAACTGATAATGTTTATTTTTCATTGTCTTAATTTGTTGTTTATATTAAATTTTGATAATTATTTGAATTGCAATTATTATTTGAAAATTATATTTTGATATTTTATTATTTTGTACAGTTCGGCATGATTAAATTTGCTAAATTACCTTTCAATCATAAATCAACATCCCCAAACACTTACTCTATCTTTTTGACTACCAAAATATTCACTACAACTAAATTAACAACGACTAATGTTTAATAAATTCAATACACATACAACATGATGTTCTTTCCATCGGTCTGTCTTAGGGGAAACCTATAACTTAGGCGATACGAAGTTCGCCGGGTCAGCTAGTACTATATAAAATTCACTTTTTTTGTCCAATATGGCGTCTTTTTCCATGATATACTATATAAAATTCACTTTTTTGTCCAATATGGCGTCTTTCCCGCCCACAACAACTCACACCCCGTGGGAAAATTCCCTCCCCAAAATTCCCTCATCCAATATGGCGGACTATACACTATATAAAATGTAAAAATATGACAACCGGATCCAATATGACGTCTTTCCCTCCTAAAATTCCCTCCAAAAATTCCTTATCCAATATGGTGGACTTTATACTATAATAAATGTAAAAAGATGACAACCGGATCCAAGATGGCGGTCTTTCCCTTCGGGTACTTCCGGCGACCGTCGGCTACCTTCGTACACGTCGTCTGCTGGTCTGGCGCACACCCAAATGCCACGCTCTGATTACTTATTTAATTTTTATCAACTTTTTAATAAATACACTGTTAATATACGCTCTTACCTTCGGACACTCATACATGGCTTCCTACACTGTTACCAATACTTATCTATCGAATCACAGATCATCCTCAAGCCCCTACTTAACACTCTAGGCAACCCGCAATACACGTTTTTAATTAATTATTTATTCAAAAATGAAGGGATAATTCTTTTTATTTAATCTGTTTATAATTTGTAATACACTGTTATTCTATCCATTTTAATTAAATTTTTCTCAAATTTTAACAAATACACAGATAACATACGCTCTTAGCTTTGGGTACTCATCCAAGGCTTCCTACACTGTTACCTACCTATACTTATCTATCGAATCACAGATCATCCTCAAGCCCCTACTTAACACTCTAGGCAACCAGCAATACACGTTTTTAATTAATTATTTATTCAAAATGAAGGAGCAATTCTTTTTATTTAATCTGTTTATAATTTGTAATACACTGTTATCCTATCCATTTTAATTAATTTTTTATTTTATATTAAATACTCTGTTAACATGCGCTCTTACCTTCAACTACCATCTACTTCTGGTTACCTTCGTATTAACCTGGCATCCTCTAAACCTAACACGCTAGCTTAACGCTCTTACCCTAGAGCCCTCATGCCTAACCGAACTATTCAACCTAAATTACTTTGCTCGGTGCCACCGACAGTACATTCAGTTCTCGCACAACACAGGAACTGACCTCAATATTTTTTGCTATTTTAATTGGCACCAGACGGACTGCATATCAACCACATGTTAACCCTAGAGGTCAAGTTTAGTGATATCAAACAACATTCAATGCATTTCCTCACAGATAGTCGTAGAATCCGACCATATCTGGTCTATTATTAAACAAAACGAAAGAATTATTGGTATTATAGTCCCGTACTTTTAAAAAAAGAGAGCAATAATAATTTATTTACACACTACGTTTTATTCAGTAAAATCAATTGATATTCTTGTTATTACCAATTATCATACGTAATACATAGAACCTTTTACAATAATTTGTGCTTTATATTTAAATTATTACGAGTAAACTTAATTTTAACAAAGTTTTATCAATTTGTTTTGTTGTAAATTCCATAATTTATAAAAATGCTAACACATTACATGTGTAATAATGAGAGATCGTACATCAAATTATACCGTATTTTCTAAAGTTTTTATAGTTTAGGTAGGATTTTAAACAATATGTATAGCATTTATAACCGAATTATTGTATGTTAACCAACCTAAACTTACAAATAACAATTATTATATCCACAAACACATGATAAATGAAGTGTAATAACCTCAAACACAAGATAATTCCTCACACTTTATATACACCATAGCAATACACTATTTACTGTATTTGAGACGTTAATCGTAGAGGTATGGGTCTTGAATGAGTGTAGATGAATGAGTGTAGTCTTTGTTACTAACTAAGGCTGCTGGACCCTTTGATATATCATCTATTAAAACACAATATTAAGGAAAACTATGACATGGAACCCAAACCACATAGTATTGATTTTATTTCAAACAAACTGTCAGTTTAAAAAACATTCTAACAGAAGAGTAAATTCCATCCAAAAGTAAGAAAAAATCAAAGATACATACAAATTTCAGAAAAAGAGTCATTTTACACAAAAATGTGTTGAAACATTGTTCAAATCAAGGAAGAACTACCAACATAGTACTCTCCAAACCCCTTAAAGTTGAGTTAAAATGCACATAAATAGGGATATTTGTGTACAAAATATGTTATAATTCCCTAAAAGCATTAAAATGCAGTGTCATAACAATGATATTCACCCTAAACATTAAAAAACCCTTTAAAATACTCTTATAGAAACCTTTATAAACTTAATTTGAGCTCAAAACAACGTACAAAACTGATGTAAG